>JAQNDB010003767.1:0-27555 GCA_029204045.2 Tillandsia leiboldiana
AGGGCGCCCCTCTTGTGGGCGGCCCCGCGCGGCCGAGCGTGCGCGGCGCGCTGCCCGAGGTGTGGGCGACCCCGCGCGGCACCTGCCCGCACGGCGCCCCACCCGCGGCCGGCCCCGCGCGCAGCGGCGCGCGATGGCGCCGCCCCTTCTCCCTCCTCGTGACCAACAAAAGAAAAGGGGGAGATTCCCCCAAACGAAACGCATCCGACTCACCTCGATGTGCGGAAGAGGAGGAGAAAGAGGGATCGTCCGCTTGCCTCCTCCGTCTACCCTTGCCCGTGTGCTTGGTTACTCTTTGCCGGCGGCTACGAGGGAGGAAGAAGAAGAATAGAGGCGGCCACCAAAAGAAATAAGAGGAACCCTAATCCTCTTTCCCTCACGGCTATATTTATACTAAAAGGATTAGGGTTTACCTTAAAAGGTGCGCGGGTCCCCAACACGGATCCCGAGGCGCCTAAGGGAGACCCCAACTTCGAGGATTAATTCTGGTCAGACCGGGAGTCGGAAAAATAAACCGATCGCGCACCACGCGCTCCGCTCCGCGAGCTCTACCTCCTAAAATTATCTGCGGGCCCCGACGGTCTGTCCGGAAAAAACACCAAAAATGAGGCCCCTGGTCGGGCATTACGAGAAAGAGAGTGACCAGAAGAGTTAAGGAAGGGCTGGGTCTTACACCACTTACCGCTAAAAACAAGTTTCGTCCCCGAAACTTAATCTTCCCCAGCGGCGAACAGGTCCGGGGAACACTCCCTCATCTTTGTCTCGGGTTCCCAAGTTGCCTCACGCTCTTCTTGATTGCTCCAAAGCACCTTCACGTAGGGAATTGTCCGACTACGCAGCTTTTTGTCTTCCCGGCTAGGATTCGCACCGGTACTTCTGCGAAACTCAAATCCTCCTTGAGTTCAATCGCAGAGGCGTCAAGCACCCGCGAAGGGTCGGGGAGGTATTTCCGAAGCATGGATACGTGGAACACATCATGAACGCGGTCAAGGTTCGGTGGTAGGGCGAGGCGGTAGGCTACCGGCCGATGCGCTCCAGAATCTCAAATGGCCCTATGTACCGCGGGCTCAACTTGCCCCTCAACCCAAACCGCTTCACCCCCTTTGACGGCGACACCCGCAGTAATACGTGTTCTCCCACCTGGAATTCCAAGTCGCGTCGTCTCCGGTCTGCATAGCTCTTTTGCCGGCTCTGGGCGGTCGCCAAACGTCGCCTGATGAGGCGCACCCTTTCCTCAGTCTCGGCCACCAGGTCCGGCCCCAAGAACTTTCTCTCCCCCAGATCGTCCCAACAGATCGGGGATCTACAGCGCCTGCCGTACAATGCTTCGTACGGCGCCATCTGAATGCTCGCTTGGTAGCTATTGTTGTATGCGAACTCTGCAAGGGGTAGGTAGTGCGACCATCCGTCTCCCAAATCCAGTACGCACGCGCGAAGCATGTCCTCGAGTATCTGAATCACCCGCTCGGATTGCCCGTCCGTCTGGGGGTGAAAGGCTGAGCTGAAGTGTAATTTGGTCCCCAAGGCTCGTTGTAGGCTCTTCCAAAAGTTTGAAACGAACCTCGTGTCCCTGTCCGAGGTGATCGTCGTTGGCACCCCGTGCAGCCTCACAATCTCGCTGAGGTAGACTTGAGCCAGCCGGTCGCGTGTCCAGGTCGTGTGGATGGGTAGGAAATGAGCTGACTTCGTTAACCGATCCACGATAACCCAGATGGCGTCGTGTCCCTGTTGCGAACGTGGGAAACCGGTGACAAAGTCCATTGTGATTTGCTCCCATTTCCATTCGGGCACGGGTAGGGGTTGCAACTTCCCCGCCGGCCGTTGATGCTCGGCTTTCACCTGTTGGCAAATCAAACAGTGGGCTACGAACAGCGTCACATCTCCCTTCAATCTTGGCCACCAGAAGGTCTGTCGGATATCCCGGTACATCTTGGTGCCCCCAGGGTGCGCCACGTAGGGGGCGCTATGTGCTTCAGTCAGGATTTCCTTCTTTAGATCTGGCAGATCAGGCACGCAGATCCGCCCTCGGAACCGAAGGGTGCCGTCCGTTCCCACCGCAAAGTCTCCACTCTGCTCCGGTGAGATCCTATCTCGTTCCAGCTGCAGCTGTGGGTCCGCACCTTGGCCTTCTCGAATCCTCTCCAATAGGGTCGGCGCGACTGTTAAGGTCAACAGTCGCTCAACCGTCCCTGCTAGTACCACTTCCAACCTCAGTCGCGAAAATTCCGTGATCAAGTCATTCTGCTGCGTGATCGTGCCCGCCGAAGTTCCTTCTGCATGTCCCTTCCTGCTTAGAGCATCGGCTACAACATTTGCTTTTCCCGGGTGGTACTGAATGGTTAAGTCGTAATCCTTCAGTAGCTCCAACCACCTCCTCTGCCGTAGGTTAAGCTCCTTCTGGGTGAAAAGGTACTTAAGGCTTTGGTGGTCCGAGAACACGTTGCAATGCACACCGTAGAGGTAGTGCCTCCATAGTTTCAGAACGAAGACCACTGCGGCAAGTTCCAAGTCATGGATCGGGTAGTTCTGTTCGTAATCCTTGAGCTGCCTTGAAGCATAGGCGATGACTCTTCCTTGCTGCATTAGTACTCCTCCCAGTCCTATTCGCGATGCATCGCAGTAGACTTCGTAGTCTTCCCCGGGGGTTGGTAAGGCAAGCACAGGCGCTCTTGTCAACCGCTTCTTAAGTTCTTCAAAGCTCTCTTGGCATTGGGCCGTCCAAAAGAACTTTACTCCTTTCCGGGTTAGGCGGTTCAGAGGGGTCGCAATCTTCGAGAAACCCTCTACGAAACGTCTGTAGTATCCCGCAAGGCCCAAGAAGCTGCGCACCTCTGTCACCGTGGTCGGCTGGGGCCAGTCGGTCACCGACTCCACCTTCTTGGGATCCACTGCGACTCCTGCTGCTGAAATGATATGCCCCAGAAACCCCACCTTGCGAAGCCAAAATTCGCATTTCTCGAGTTTTGCGAATAGCTCCTGCTCCCTAAGAGTTTGTAGAACTGTTCGTAGGTGCTCCTCGTGCTTCTCATCGGTGGTGGAGTAAATTAGGATGTCGTCGATGAAAACCACTACGAACTGATCCAGGAAGGGTCTGAAAACTCGGTTCATCATGTCCATGAACACCGCAGGGGCATTGGTAAGCCCGAATGGCATTACCGTAAACTCGTAATGGCCATACCGAGTCCGGAACGCCGTCTTCGGAATATCTTCGTCTCGGACTCGGAGCTGGTGGTAGCCCGACTGCAGGTCGATCTTTGAGAAGACAGTTGCACCCCGCAGCTGGTCAAAAAGGTCATCAATCCTTGGTAGGGGATACTTGTTTTTCACTGTGACTTTGTTGATTTCCCGATAGTCGATGCACAAACGCAAGCTCCCGTCTTTCTTTCGTACAAAGAGTACAGGCGCGCCCCAAGGGGACACACTTGGTCTGATAAACCCCCTGTCCAGGAGGTCCTCTAGCTGCGCCTTAAGTTCCTTCAGCTCCGCGAAGGCTATCCTGTAGGGGGCCTTCGTGATTGGTCGTGTGCCGGGTGGAAGCTCAATAGGAAAGACAACTTCTCTCTCGGGGGGTAACCCAGGTAGGTCGGCCGGAAAGACATCTGGGAAGTCCCTCACCACAGGGATGTCGGGGAGTGCCGTGGAGGATCCGGCGGCCAGGGCCACCGACACCAAGTAGGCCATACACCCGCCCTCAACCAACTTCCTGGCTCGGGATGCAGGAATCATGGAAGAAAAGGAAACGCTCTTGCAAGCCAAGTACACGTTCTCCGGAAAATCGGGGTACATTAGTCGCACCTCGCGCTTCTCGCAGTCTATGACCGCAAGGTACCACGTGAGCCAATCCATTCCGAGCACTACATCATACTCTTTCAATGGAATGACTACCAGATCCCAGGGGCACGGAAGCCTTCCCATCCATATAGGGCAGGAAGGCACCATGTTGCGTGCCTCCAGGGATCCCCCCGCGGTGTGAACGGTCATCAGACTGGGTAAGGGTCTCAACTCAAAATCATGGGTCAGTGCGAAGTCTCGAGACATAAACGAGAGGGTCGCTCCGGTGTCAAAAAGGGTTCTAGCGCGATAAACGGAAGCAAGAGTGATACCTGCGACGACGTGCTCAGACGGGTGTGTCTCCTGCTGTCCCATCGCGTAGACGCGGCCTCCCGAAGGTGGTGGCTTTTCCCCTATAGATCGGGGTGCTGGCGGTCTGGGGGCTGACGTCATTGGAGCTTTCCCTCGCCCTGCGTGCTGAGGTGAGGGCACGGAGGCTGCAGAAGATGCGGTGCCTTGGTTCAGGGGACAGTTGAAACGGAAGTGTCCCTGCTTGCCACATCGGAAACAATGGTCCTGTCTCTTGGAGCAATCCATCACTCGGTGCGCCCCGCCGCAGATCACGCAAGAGCGATTTTCCGAGCGTTGTCCCTCTCCTGGCGCTCCCTTGGCTCCCTGTTGGGGCCTCCACCGCTTAGGAGGTCGATTCCCGCTGGAGGAACCCCCCTCCCCCTGAGGTCATCTGGGTCCGCTTCCTGTCGTCTTGCTGGTGGGGGCCTTCCCTCCGGGCGCGCGTGACGGCAAAACCTCGTTCCACGATGGTGGCTCGGTCGACCACCTTCTGGAAGGTATGTAGGTCCGCCGCGTCCACCACTTGGAAAATGTCCGTCCTCAATCCATCCACAAACAGTTGTGCCTTATGGGATTCATCCCGAATGACGAACGGGACACAGTTCGCCAGTCTCACGAACTCCCTCTGGTACTCCATTACTGTTTTGGCTCCCTGCCTGATGTGGTTTAAGTCGTCCTCCAGTTGTTTCTTCACGCTATTGGTAAAGAACGCCCCGAATAGCTGCTGTTTAAAGGTAGTCCATGACGGAAGGGTAGCGCCCGACGCAGAGTCGGGGCGTACAGTCTTCCACCAAATGCGGGCATTCCCCTCGAGTAAGTGGGCGGCCAGGGGGACCCGCTCGTGGTCTTCCATCAATAGGTCCTCGAACAACTTCTCCATTGTATCTACCCATTTCTCCACGACCCAGGGGTCTGTCGTGTCCCCCTCAAACGTTGGCTGGTCGTATTTCTTGAAGTCGGCCAGGTTGGCGCGTACGCGGTCTCGCTCGCTTGGTAGATTCGCCCCCCTCCTTCGCGACGTTGGCGGTCGCGGCGGGGGTGGGTACCACAACTGTCACACTTGGAGCAATTCCGACGATTGGTGTCGCTGCCGGCCCTGCCGTTGCCGTCGAAGGGGCCACCTCCGGCGCCGTCGGTTGAGTTAAGGGCACCTCAGGCGCCGAGGCCCGGGTGGGGGCAACCCCTCCTTGGGTCTCCATCATCGGCGGTCCCATTGCCGGTGCCGCTGGCCCCGGGAGAGGGCCCGGGGCAACCTCCGCCGTCGCGGCGGCCTGCTGTTGCTGCGTCAGTTGGCGCACGTGGTCGTTCAGGGCTGCCAACTGTTCCGTCATCTCCTGTAGCTGCTGCCTTAGGAGCTGATTCTCCGCAGTCATCGCTTCCGCTGCGTCCGCCCCCGTGTCCTCGGCTGTGGATCTAGTCCTGGCCATGATCTGAACATTTGTACGAACCAGTTACTCCTAGTTTAAACAAAACGGCACGCCGCTAGTGTTGGCACTAAAGGGATAAAAGAAAGAGAACACTAATCTCCCCCCCCCCCCTTTTTGTCTCAACGAGCACTCGTGTTTTATTTATCCCGTGTTCACTTTATTACTCAGTAGCCAGAGTATTGCGCCCGTGGATGTTAGGCCCCGACTGTTGTGGTTAAAGTTTCCCTCTCTGATACCATCTTAATCTGTCACGCCCCGGGGGTTAGCATCGCGCGGAAGAGGAGCCACCGATGCCCCTGGTTCGACCATATATTTTTTTTTTTTAAACAATATTCCCCGGCGCGTGCCCAGACCCGCCGCATACACAAATTCGCTCTACAAACGGGCAGAGTCTCCTTTGTATATGCACGGCGTCTCAACTATAAGGTGCCTCACAAGGCGTAGCACATACAATCTCTAACCACATCAGTTGGGGTCTTGTACACATACAACCATACAATTCACTTGATATTCTAGCATTCACTTAAAGCATAAAGGCCGGTGTTTTGAAAGGATAAATAATCACAGGGTTTTGAAAGCGGCATCCACACGACGCCATCGTTTATGAAAACATTTCGCAAAATACATAAATCCCATAAGGTTTGTAAAGCTTGGTGCCCACACGGCACCCATGTTTTAAAAGCAGTTTTCGCAAACGGTTTACTTTGCTTTTCATCGTTCAATACGGCCGAGTAAGAGAGAGCGTAGAATTCATTCAATTATTCAAAAGGAAAAAGGGCAACATCCACTTCGACCCCACGGGGGTGTCGCAAACCACAGCTAGCTATCATGAATAATAAAAGAAAAGGGAAAGAAGAGTCACTGTATCTGAAATCACCCAAAAATCAGATCAGCACCCTCGCGTCCTCACCGGCGCCCTAGCACTCGCCCCTGGACGAACCTGTCACGGTGTGGGAAGTTAGTGACTAGAAATAGCATGATAAGCGTAGATAAGCAATGATAAGGCAAACCACAAACACCGGAGCAACCATCCCTCCCATGCATCATCCACCATAACTACACCCTGTATCAAAAATAACATCGGGCACCTTCCCCGATGCCCACCGCCGAGCACCTGCCTCGGCCGTCGAGCACCGACCTCGACAATACAGCTCACACCCCCCACCCATGGGGGCCCCCATTCCTAACGCCACCTTCGCGTGGGGTACACGGGTCAACGTACCACTTTTCCGGAAAAGCACACCCTTGCGGTGGCCAAACCGCGGGTGTGCGTGTAGCAAAACTTGAGCCTCAGATTAAGTATCATAGTATAACAGGGTTAGCGTAAAAACAGAAGGAGACTGATAATTCCACCTTGCCCCAACATGCTATTTCTAACAGTTAATCCCTATTCCCGAAATCCCCGGGAACGTACCCACCTTGTGTGCGTCGTCCTGCGTTCGTCCAGTCCGCGTCTGTGCACCAGTCGCCAATAGCGTCCCGCACTCCTGAAGGAACAAGGGCAAGTCAAGACTTAGAAGTCCGAAACTTACAACGACTCCCAACAGCGTGCGGCGGAGTTCTTCGCACAGCACCGGCCCGTGCGACGACCACTCTGCCTGGGAGCAGCCCCCGCGCGGCACCAGCCCGCGCGGGCGCGTTGCCCGCGGTGCGGGGCGACACCGCGCGGCACCAGCCCGCGCGGGCGCCCCTCCTGCGGGCGGCCCCGCGCGGCCGGGCGCCGCGCGGGCGCGCTGCCCGCGGTGCGGGGCGACCCCGCACGGCACCAGCCCGCGCGGGCGCCCCTCCTGCGGGCGGCCCCGCGCGGCCGGGCGCCGCGCGGGCGCGCTGCCCGCGGTGCGGGGCGACCCCGCGCGGCACCAGCCCGCGCGGGCGCCCCTCCTGCGGGCGGCCCCGCGCGGCATCAGCCCGCGCGGGCGCGCTGCCCGCGGTGCGGGGCGACCCCGCGCGGCACCAGCCCGCGCGGGCGCCCCTCCAGCGGGCGGCCCCGCGCGGCCGATCGCCGCGCGGGCGCGCTGCCCGCGGTGCGGGGCGACCCCGCGCGGCACCAGCCCGCGCGGCGCCCCTCCTGCGGGCGGCCCCGCGCGGCCGAGCGCCGCGCGGGCGCGCTGCCCGCGGTGCGGGGCGGCCCCGCGCGGCACCAGCCCGCGCGGGCGCCCCCTCTTGCGGGCGGCCCCGCGCGGCCGAGCGCCGCGCGGGCGCGCTGCCCGCGGTGCGGGGCGGCCCCGCGCGGCACCAGCCCGCGCGGGCGCCCCCTCTTGTGGGCGGCCCCGCGCGGCCGAGCGTCGCGCGGCGCGCTGCCCGCGGTGTGGGCGACCCCGCGCGGCACCTGCCCGCACGGCGCCCCACCCGCGGCCGGCCCCGCGCGCAGCGGCGCGCGATGGCGCCGCCCCTTCTCCCTCCTCGTGACCAACAAAAGAAAAGGGGGAGATTCCCCCAAACGAAACGCATCCGACTCACCTCGATGTGCGGAAGAGGAGGAGAAAGAGGGATCGTCCGCTTGCCTCCTCCGTCTACCCTTGCCCGTGTGCTTGGTTACTCTTTGCCGGCGGCTACGAGGGAGGAAGAAGAAGAATAGAGGCGGCCACCAAAAGAAATAAGAGGAACCCTAATCCTCTTTCCCTCACAGCTATATTTATACTAAAAGGATTAGGGTTTACCTTAAAAGGTGCGCGGGTCCCAACACGGATCCCGAGGCGCCTAAGGGGGACCCCAACTTCGAGGATTAATTCTGGTCAGACCGGGAGTCGGAAAAATAAACCGATCGCGCCCACGCGCTCCGCTCCGCGAGCTCTACCGCCTAAAATTATCTGCGGGCCCCGACGGTCTGTCCGGAAAAACACCAAAAATGAGGCCCCTGGTCGGGCATTACGAGAAGAGAGTGACCAGAAGAGTTAAGGAAGGGCTGGGTCTTACACTTAGTGGGCAGACCGTGGTTCTTGGAGACGGTACCCACTGAGAACTACTGTAGGATGTAGTTCTCACACCCTCTGTCGGTGACAGGTTGCTGAGGCTTTCTTCCGTTCCTGTTGGGCTTGACTGGACAGACCGAGGACAGGGAGTCGCGTGATAGTTCCCTACCAGCATTGTTACTTTAGAGAGAGGTAGATGTACCATCCCGGATTGTGGGAGTTGGTTATGTTTCCTGTTAGCTATCTCCCATTTGGATTTGTAGATGTTGTATAGGTGGACTTCTTTTTGTATCATCTGATTTTGGGAGATAGGCTATGTGTTGTTGCAACTTTGTAGTTGTGAAATTTTATAGTATAGCTTTTTATCCGCTCTGATATCTGTGTAACTGTAGTTCTGTCTTTGCAGGTTAGACGCTTCGTCTGTACGGCAGTTTCCGTACAGATGGCGGATCTGTCAGCGAGCCCGGGTCGCAGTTTCGACCCCGGGGCGTGACAGCAACAACTCAAGAACACGAAAAAATTGTTAATTTTAAAAAATTTGAAAAATTGTACCCAAACAATCATTATCGTGTAGAGAGACTAAGAATCAAATTAGTTTTGCAAAAAGAATTTTAAAAATAGATCAATCGCATGATTTTCGAAAATTCCCATTATGTAGTAACTATGATTTTAAAATCCAGAATTCAGGTTTAAATAATTTCCAGAATTATTTAAATAGCAAAAATTTTTAGATAGTAGTGCAGCAGTGGCCCTAAAATATCGACTTTTGATCGGGGTCTGATCTGGAAAATCTGAGATCACCTTTTCGATCGTCTCGTCGAAACATAGAAGTTTCATATTCATATGTTTTCGATCCGACGGTCGGATCTTCCAGAAATCAGAAATCAAAAAGCGGGCCCCGCGACTTAAAGTGAATAGTACCCTCGATTTTTAATCCCTCGCAAGCACTAACGGCCAAACTACTATCTGGGATTTTAACATAGGAGTATGAGTAATGGATCCTAGCTAATTTCGACGTTCTGAGCGCAATGGCACTGACGGATTTCGCGTTTGGCGACCCGGGTGCATCGAAGTGCGTGCCACGCGCGATAATTCGACGAACTTTATGGAACGACTTTTAATCCGAGCGTCGAACAAACCAAACAAATACGCTACTTGACAGGTCTCGACGAGCCGGACGTCGTGGCGAAGTCCGTTTCGCAAAACAACGATCGGATTGCCTCGGAATGCGTGAAAAACACCTAAAAATGGATTAATTTGTAAGGAAACTATAATATTTTATGTACCAAAAATTAAGGGGCTTAAACCATAAGGTGTTGGGAGCGTTTTGTATCTCCTGTGAAGATCCCAGAGGCTGGGGTTGAGTGTGAACAGAGTTTGAGGATAATTTACAAAGAATCTTGCATTAATGAAATAAGTGACTCTTGATCTTCATGGGTGCATGCACGAGGGGTCAGGCGGGGGAGTCCGAGGCATCACTTGATCCTCTGCATCTCCCAAACTAATTCCCGAAGTGCTGGGTGACTGGGACATAAACTCCATTAGAAAAGAACTCGAGAGAGAGAGAGAGAGAGAAAGAAGGAGTTGGACCAAAACTCTTCTAAGGTGGAGTTGTAGTGATCTGAGGATTTCTCTGGTGACTGTGGACTCTGCTGGAGTTGGCTGAGGTCGCGCGAGGAAGAGGAAGAAGGAACCCGGCTTCTTCCTATCTTCCCCGAATCCGGCAAAGGTGAGTGCACTTAACCAAAGGTTATTTGTACCCTAGACCCCTAGAAGTAGGTTAATTAGAACCTTAGGATACTCCCTGCAAAGTCTGAGCCTCCCATGCATGTTGCATGGCCGGCGGGAGCAAGTAATGGCCGGAATCCTAGGTTTGCTCCGCCGCGGCCGTTCTCTGGAACAAGGGGATCAAAAAGAAAAATAAAATGATGGGGATGAACTGTAGGGCATGTAGAATAAGTCTACAAAATTTGGGCATTTATGGTGGAGTATTTTTGGAGAAAACTCATGCCCTAGTTTTCGGATATTTTGCAAGTTGGCCGAGCTTGGTGCTCCGGCGCCGGCGGGCTTCTCCGACGCCGGCCACATGCCCGGAAGTGATGCTGGGATCAAGAGGATCCCAAACATGCTATTGCATGGCTACCATGCATCCCGAAAACTCGGGTGCCATGGTTAACCCGAATTGGAACAATACCGCGGCCGCCGGCGCTCCGGCCATCTCCGGCCGGGAAGGAAGGGTTGGGAAGCTTCGTGTGGGGCAGAGGAACCTTTCCATCCATGTTGGAGAGCTTCATGTTGCCTCTGGAAAATTCCACCATTAGAGGTGGAGGAGCTCCAAACCGAGCTCACTCCAGCCGCGCCACCGCCGTGCCCTGTCGCCGGGCACGGGTTCAGGAAGCATCACCTTGAGGTTTGGGGAGGTTTTGTGCAATTGGATTGGTTCCAGAACCTCTGGATCAATGGTCACGATTTTCAAAGTTTTAGTCTTCTTCTTCCTCCTTGAGCCCGACTAACCTTGAGTATTTGGTCTGCTCCAAGATGAGGAGAAAGACTCCAGACACTTAGTAGAATATTTTGCTTCAAAACATATTGCCCCAGATACCCTCTGTGCAGAGAATCGAAATCGAAAAATGGCTTATGTGAATGTTAACAAGTTATGCACACCACCTGTTTGATTAAATGCCACAATGAACTTTTAATTGGAATTTGACAAAGATATAAATATCAAAGTTGCTTAGAAATGTTCCCTGAGCTTGATGCTCACTTCATACCAAGATGGTTCTGTGT
Source organism: Tillandsia leiboldiana (assembly GCA_029204045.2). Taxonomy (NCBI): domain Eukaryota; kingdom Viridiplantae; phylum Streptophyta; class Magnoliopsida; order Poales; family Bromeliaceae; genus Tillandsia; species Tillandsia leiboldiana. The sequence goes on from JAQNDB010003767.1 coordinate 11,249, forward strand.
GGATCAAAGAATGGAGCATAGTAAACTTGTAAGTGTGCAAGGCTTTGGTTCTGGTTAAACCAGCAATTCTGGGCTACAAAGAAGGTGAGCCCTAGTGCCCTGGCACTGTCCAGAGAAACTTTTATATACAAAGTTTTAATGTTTGAAGACTAGATTAAAAGTTGTAGTAAAACTTACCTATAAGAGTAATATTTGAACAAAACAATGTTCCGGGCTGTTAGCGAAGCCGCGATAGTGTGCCCTAGGATAATTTGGGGTCACTGGACGTGATGCTCGCATTAAAAACTGATTTTGAAGATCCGGAGAAACAAAAATTCATTTTGGCTAGGTTGGAAGAATATTTTATGGCCCGAAGTTTTCCTCGGGTCCCGTGCTGCCGCAAATTGGTGAGCACGGTGTTCAGCAAGATAAATTTCACCTGCTGGAAGTGACGGTTCGTTAAAATGAATCTCCAGTTGAAAGAACGAGCGAAAACAGTGCCCAAACTGGCACTAAAAGTGAAAATTTAAAAGCCCTAGGGGTCTAGATGCAAAAGTCACATCATTTACTGGTTAGTAAGTTGATTCCTGAACCTTAATTCACATTCAGGGTTATTCGGTAGCATCTGGTGTGCTGAGCGTACAGTTGGTTCAGTTTGGCCGCCTGCGTTATATCAGGTGGGTTATCTTCGGTCCGGGCTTTATCAGTTCGGCCCTCGGTGTACGGTATTGGTTGGACTCCTGTTTTTGGTAACCTAGTTTATCTTGAGCCTGTCTGCCTTTGGTTGCAATATATATTACTGTTAGTTGCTTTGACTGATTGGTCATTTCGTAGTTGCACTCCTATGCTTGATTATTATATTGATCTACCAATGCTTGAGCCTGCCTTCCTTTGATTCAGTTATTTGCTACGTGATTCAGTTACCTGCTTTATGCCTGATTATGATCTTCTTTAGTGATCTTTACCATATCTGCTGATTAGTTGTTTCCAGTGGTTATATTATTGCTCTACATATTGCCAAGCCTGTTTGTCCTGTCGATCAAATGATACACTGCTGAGCACATAGATTTGTTTAACTGATGTTTTTACCGAGCTTCGTAGGGTCGCCGGAGTCTGTTCTTGTTTGATAGGATAAAGGCAATTGCTCTACGAGGTTTGGAAACCCAAGCTTCGTAGTGTCGCCTGAGTCTGTTCTTGTTTGATAGGACGAGGGCAATGCTCTTCGGGGTGTGGACTTTTCAAAACAGTTTTCTTAAAAATATGTGTTTAAGTTTTGTATTATTTGGTTGGTCTGCATGATTGAGTTGAGTTTTTCGGTTGAGCTTATGCTGAGTTGAGATTTGCCTTGGTCTTGCATATGAGTTGAGATTCAGTTGATTTGGTTATTGCATCCCAGTGGGGATTTCCCGGCTTGTTGCCGATTACCCGGTCAGTGGACCGCCAGTTTGAGCATTTGCACATGATTCGCCCGCACCGTTGTTCTTCACGTACACTAGCGGACTGATCCCCCGTAGCGGTGTACTTTACCGGTAAAGTGGTTAGCTGAGGCAACACGTGACCCTAGTTTGGGGAATGTCAACCAGGTGGTGCCAAGTGGGCAGCCTTGCCTGAGGTCTTGAGAAGGCCAATATGGTAGCTTGTGATTGGGTCTTTGCGTTTTCATCTATTTGATGCATGTGTTGTTAAGTTGCTTTAACATGATTCTTTGATTCTTTGATCTGGCTTCTAGTTATCTACCTATATATGATTCCATGTGATGTCTTTGATTATAATCTCATTGTTATCTTGCTGATTGTCCTAACTCCTTGATGCGTTGATTATCCTGATACATGTTTGTCCTGTTTTAAATTCTGCTAAAATTATCTCCTATGCTCGTACCCAGATTATAAGTTTTTCTTTCTTTACAGCACCAGTTATATATCTGCTTTACCCTAACCCCTGATCTATTACTATCCTCTAGCATTGTATACCAGTAGGTACGATCTGCTATTTCTCGGCTCGTCGTGCCCACTGGGATACACTCCGGTGTGTCTCACACCCTCGGGTGACTGTTTTTCAGGCCGAGCGGGTGCTGGGATGTCGGGACGTGTTGGTGAGATTCCGTGTTAGATGTTGACCCTGGACAGCCGAAAGTTCATGTATTATTTGATGTTAAAGGAAAGAGTTGTAATTCAGATGTAAATAATTGTAAAGTTAATTATAACTTTTGCTTGTAGTTGTACGTAGTTAGTACTCTGATGATTGTTGCCAAGCTAGCCGTGCATATATAGAAAAGGCTCAATTCCATTGGGGATTGGGACTCTTCTATATATGTGGCGGTCTGTCATTGCCCTGGTTGTTTTTGCAACTCTGATTTTAAAAAAAAATTTATACACTAGTTTTTGAACTCGGGGCGTGACACATTATATGCCCTAAAACCGAAATTTTTGAAATCGAAGGCCAAAAATCCGTTTATCATAAGAATACCTAGCATATAATCAAAACTAATCTACCCAGAGTTCTTATTTCAAAAGAAATTTGATCAAAAACCATCCACAAACGAAAAAGATACGGAAATTCCATCACGTTTTGAGGAAAAAATATGAAAAACTATGAAAAACCGAGATTTTGATCAATAAAACTTACTTGGAATCGAAGAACTTGAGTTTGAAAGCTTCCAAGATGGATGTATTCTAGAGAGAGAAGCACTGGAGACTTTGGAACAAAAGATTGAAGTAAAAGAAATCAAAACCCTTTTGTTCTATATAAAATCCTAGCCGCGATCCGGATCAGTTCGTGATTCCGATCCGGATCGGCTACCCGCAGAGAATATCTGCGTTCGGGATCCGGATCGGCTTGTCCAATCCGGATCGGCTCCAACTTTTTCTTCAATAAAATTCAGAAAAATTCTAGAAAATCCAGAAAAAGATTGTAAGCACTTTTGTGTATCAACTTTAAATGAAAATCATCGTTTTATACAACAAGAAATAGATTATGCCAAATCTATCAATAACATCCAACAAATGAAACGAAAATTTATAAAAATTAAATCCCTTAAAGTTGAACAACTTCAATTACATCTAACTTGATCTTATGAGTAATGACTTTATCAAATCATCAATTCGGTAAAGAAAATGAAATACAAAGATCAATAGATGTCTGAAATCCCAGATAAGTTAGATAATATATCTAGTCAATTTATTGAAGAGAGTGGCTCTTTGAGGATCTTTCATTAAAATTTCCACCTTATACCAACCTTGAAATTTTGACAGAGTCAAGTATTTCAACATGCATTTTATTTAATCAAACTTGAAAAACCTTGCTTGGTATACATGTGGTAGCTGCACACAGTACTCGGACGACCGAGGTGGTAGCTCTTTCCTCCATGTGGTGGTAGTTTTCACACTCCTCATTGGGATGTAACTCTTTCCACATCTTTAGAGCATAACACATTTTCTTTGACTCCCCCTCAATTGGCTATCAATTATTTAAGATATAAAGTATTCAGCCAAAAATTGATCTCGATTTCATACTCGACTAAACAGCCAAATAAGATAAAAACTATACCAAGAGATCATCGAGAGAGAAATTGACTTTGATCAAAACAAAGATGATTTAATTCACATAAATGATCATTGCATCAAATGAATTATTATGATATCCAAAGCATAATAAATTTCTAAACATATAAAAGGATGCAGTTAAAGTCAATAAAAACTAATGCTCAAATAATGTACTATGTCTAAGCATAGATAATGAACAAAAACACAAAAACAAAACCTAACCTAAACAAAAGTTTCAAAAAGAGGTTATTTCAAGGAAAGCATTCCAATTGCTTTACGCAAATGAATAAAACGTTTTTGATCCAAAGGTTTTGTTAAAAAGTCAGCTAATTGATCTTCAGTTGAAATGTAGGAAATTTGAAGAATATTTGATTCAACTAGCTCTCTAAGAAAATGATATCTAAGTTCAATGTGTTTTGTTCTAGAGTGCAACACAGGGTTTTTTGAAATGTTTATAGCACTAGTGTTGTCACATAAAACAGTTACCGAAGTTGCTGAAATCCGGAAGTCGCTCAACACGCTTTTCATCCAAATGAGTTGAGTTGAACAACTACCCGCTGAGATGTATTCTGCTTCGGCAGTCGAGAGTGCAATGCAGTTTTGCTTTTTACTATGCCATGCAACAAGACAATGGCCAAGATAAAAACATGCACCACTCGTACTTTTCCGATCATCCACAGATCCTGCCCAATCGGCATCTGAGTATCCAATAATATCTAGACTTGTTCCCATAGGATACCAAATTCCGAAATTAATGGTTCCTTTGATGTACCGGATGATCCGTTTCACCGCTTTCAGGTGAACCTCCTTTGGTGCTGATTGATATCTCGCGCAAATCCCAACACTAAAGGATATATCCGGGCGACTAGCTGTGAGGTAAAGTAGACTTCCAATCATGCTGCGATAAAGTTTCTCGTCTACATTCTCACTAAGAGATTCACTTCCTAATCCCTTATTGCTAGTTCCCATAGGAGTAGGAAAATCTTTAGAATCTTTTAATCCGAATTTCTTTACCAACTCCTTTGCATACTTGGATTGACACAGATGGATGCCTTCACCATTTTGTTTCACTTGTAATCCAAGAAAGTATGTCAGTTCGCCCATCATAGATATCTCAAATTCGCTTTCCATGGTTTCAGCGAATTTAGAAGCATCATTATCCTTTGTTGCTCCAAATACAATGTCATCGACAGAGATTTGTGCAGCAATGAAGTTATTTTGATAATGCTTCACAAAGAGAGTCCTGTCTGCTCGCCCTCGAGTATAGCCCTTCTCCAAAAGGTGCTTTGTCAACCTTTCGTACCACGCTCGCGGTGCTTGTTTTAAACCGTAAAGAGCCTTTTTCAAACGAAAAACATGATTAGGTAGTTTACAGTCTACAAAACCTTTCGGTTTAGCCACATAAACTTCCTCATTTAAAAACCCATTTAAAAACGCGCTCTTAACGTCTATTTGAAAGAGTTTTATTTTAAAGTGACAAGCAATAGCGAATAAGATACGAATGGACTCAAGTCTAGCTACAGGGGCGAACGTTTCATCAAAGTCTATACCTTCTATTTGAGAGTAGCCTTGAGCAACTAAACGTGCTTTATTCCTGATGATGGTACCATCCTCATTTTTCTTGTTCTTGAAAATCCATTTAGTACTGATCACATTGTGTTGCTTCGGAGGCGTCGTTAATTCCCAGACTTTGTTGCGTTCAAACTGATGGAGCTCTTCCTGCATTGCTTCAATCCAGTAGTCATCCTGAAGAGCTTCATCGACATTCTTTGGTTCGATCATGGAAACGTAACAAGCGAATCCACAAACCAACTATCTCCGAGTTTTGACTCCTTCTTGTGGGTCTCCAATGATGTTTGATTCAGGATGATCCTTGGAGATGCGTAACGTTTGATGTAATGGAGTACTCGGAGGTATATGAGATGATTCCCGCACATCAGATAAACTTGAAGAACCATTAGATGCATCATTAATATTCGAAGTATTATCATGAGAAGACGCATTTACAGGAGTATCATCATCAAGAGAGATATCAGGGGTAGATTTATCAGATGCAAAGTGGAAAGCTTCATCTACTTTAACATTTATGGATTCTACAATCGTTTTAGATTCCAAGTTAAATACCCGATATGCTCTACTATTTGTAGAATAACCCATGAAAATCCCTTCGTCACTTCGAGAGTCAAAATTTCCAAGATTTTTGCGGTCACGTAAAATGTAACATCGACTCCCAAAGATACGGAAATATTTGATGTTGGGTTTTCTACAACACCATAGTTCATATGGTGTATTTAACGTTCCCGGGCGCAAATAAACTCGATTAATAACATAGATTGCAGTGTTCACAGCTTCAGCCCAAAAATGTAGCGGTAAATTCCGGCTGTGAAGCATAACACGTGCCATCTCTTAAACAACCATGTTTTTGCGCTCGACTACACCATTATGTTGAGGTGTATAGGGTGCTGAGAATTCATGCTTAATGCCATTGGAAGTGCAAAAGTCAATGAATTTTGAATTTATGAATTCTCCACCTCTATCACTTCTAACACGAATGATCTTCTCATTCTTTTCAATCATAATACGAAGGCAAATCTCGTGAAAAGAATCAAAAGTATCAGCTTTCTCTTTTAAAAATGCTACCCATGAGTATCTAGAGAAATCATCAACCAATAAGAAAATATACCATTTACCTCCCAAGGATGGTTGACGTGTCGGCCCCATAAGATCCATATGCAATAATTCTAAGGGCCGTTTGGTACCGACGTGATTCAAGTTCTTGTGTGCAGTCCTAGATTGTTTTCCCTTTTGACAACCACCACACACAATATTTTGTTTAAGTGAAAGTTTAGGAACCCCCTTGACCACGTCTTTGTTTGAAATTCTAGCAAGTTCTTTAAAATTTATGTGACCTAGCCTTTCATGCCAAAGTGTTTCATTATTCAAAGAGGCTAAGTTACAATTTTCAGAAATTTTATTGGGAACAACATAACAATTGTTTTCAGATCTAACCCCTTTTAAAAAGAAAACATGGTCCTTATCAGTTACAATACATTCGACAGATGAAAAATTAACTGAAAAACCATTGTCACAAAGTTGACTGATACTTATGAGGTTAGTCTTAAGGCCATCAACAAATAACACATTATTTAGAATCGGGCCATCTGGAATAGCTACTGTTCATTTTCCAACAATTTTGGAAGACTGACCGTCTCCGAAAACTACAAGTCCTCCGGAGATTTTCTCAAAATTTTGAAAACAGTTTTTGTCACCGGTCATGTGACGAGAACAACCGCTATCCAGATACCAAGACGAATTATCATAAGAATGCAATGAAATATTTGTAACAAGACATGGGAAAACTTCACCTTTGCGTACCCAAACCTTTCGAGTTTTGGTGTACGTCGGAAATGATTGTGAGGTTGATACCTTTGGTGAAAGCGTCTTGTTTGATCCGTCGCTTTTCCTTGACGTCGTCGTCTTGTTTGATGAACTACCGAGGCTCTTTTCCTTCGAAAAATTTGCATTTGATTTCCGAGGAATCACCCTTTTGGTAGTCGTTGCAAGAAGTGCTTGAGTTGAGCGTTTGGCTCCCATCTTGCAATTTCTTCTTATATGCCCTACAATACCACAACGAAAACATACCTTGATGCTTGACGATTCCGAAGACGGGGAAGTAGGTTTGTTGTCGTTGTTTGTCGTCAATTCCGGTGTCGGAGAAGGAGATACCGACTGGGGCACAAAGACTATCCCAACCGAACTAAAATTGTCGTTAGTTCGATTGTATCCGAGGCCGAACTTGTTTGATTGACCAAGACCAAGAAGCTTATCCAACTTACTCCTTCCTGAAGAAAATCGCTGTAAGTCATCCTTGAGTTGGAGAATGGTCTCTGTCATTTCCAATTTTTTCTGTTGAGCCTCGCCGTTGAGCTTCAAGAAGTAATTCGCTTTGTTCACCATATCTATATAATTCTTCTCGAGTTGCTCATTGGACTCTTGAAGGGAAACATTTATTTTAATCAGATCATCCCTTTCCACATCAAGATCGGTCGAGAGAGAAGTTACCCTTTTTACTTCTTCTTCGAGATCCTGCAATCTCCCTCTCAACCCCTTGTTTTGCTTAGCCAGTTTCTTTGAATCCCTCAAAAGTCTGTGATAGGCTAGAGCAAAATCTTCACCTTCCGAATCATCCGATTCATCGTCCGTTGCATTCTTTCCAACTTGGGAGGAGGACAATGACTCGGATGTACTAGCCATTAAGCACATGAAGGGTGAAGATGTGGACGCGTGGAACGCTGTTGCGTTATCTTCTTCATCACTTGACGATGACTCATTTGACGATGAGGTGTCATCCCAAGTGACGGCTTGCATCGCTTTCTTCTTTGACGGATTCTTATTAGGACACTCCGTTGATATATGGCCGTACCCTCGGCACTTGAAGCATTGGACTTGTCCTTCTGAGCTTTTCTTATCCTTAGAAAAACCCTCTTGCTTTCTTGGTTTGAAACTTGAAGAACCTTTGCCTTTCTTCGACTTTACGAAGGATGGAGTTTTGCTTGAGTTACCCCTGTTACGGAATTTGAGTTGGCGTAATTTCGTGAAAGGTTCAAGTCTTGAAGATTGAAGGTGAAGAAGGTTGGATCATTTAAGTCAATCTCAAGAAAGAAGAATTCAAAAGGATCAGGTATGTTTAACTAAAGATTTTTGGTGATCCGAATACTTCTTGTAGTGTAGAAACACCTGGAAGAATTTTTCATTGCATAAAAATCAAAACTGGACATGGGACATGTTCAGGATCCGGATCAGATATTCCAATCCGGATCCCGAAGGGTGTTTGTTCATACACTGGTTCAATCCGGATCGCAGCATCCCATGATCCGGATCCCGAACACTAGTTTTACCTTTTTACTTGCACGATCCGGATCAGGATTTGCAATCCGGATCCCGAACGTTGATGTTTGGTGAAACTGTATGAATGATCCGGATCAGCCATTTCGATCCGGATCCCGAACCATCGTTTTTCTGGAAACCGTCTTTCTTGCTACTGCAATCCGGATCGCCCAAATCCGATCCGGATCGCCGTCGGTAAAAATTCCAGAAATGGTAGGTTTATGATTCTTATCTCCTTCCTAGGGTTTCTAACCTATAAATAGACCCTATGATTCTTTTTCTAGGGCTAGTCCAAAAAGAGGCCGGCAATCCAAATAATCCACATAGAGCCGTCATAATCAAATATCATCTTATACGACCCTAGATCCACATATAGAGAAGAAAGGAAATCATTAGATAATACTCTATGTTTCTTCATCTATATTGATTAGTTTGATTCTAGGTTTTCATACTCACATCTTGAGTTGAATCAAACTAATGAATACTTAGATGGTATTTCCTATCTGTCTTTGATCTAAGTATTCGGCGGATCATCACCACCCAAAAACAACGATTTTCCCAAAATCAGCGCGTGGACTTGCGTGTCCTTGTGGATTCAAGGTTCAACCGCTCTCGTGGATTCGGAGCGAGGTACGTTCGTGGATTCGAAGCGTGCTACTGGGTGAAGACCGTGGATTCGGTCGGACGTCGTGGACTCGACGTTGGACGCCGTGGATTCGGCGTTGGGCGCAGATCGTGGATTCGAGAAGCGTCGTGGAACGAGCGGAGAAGATCCTCTAGGAGCGTATGGAAAAGGTTGAGTCGTAAGTGTGTACGGTAAATCACCTTGTACGTGTTTTAATTCTAGTGGATTTCGCCGTGTTATCGGTCCCGTGGTTTTTTACTCCGGTTTGGAGTTTTTCCACGTAAAAATCTTGCGTGTTCATTTTTATTTCCGCATTGGGTTTTATTGCGCAATGATTTTTTGAGTGTTTATTGTTTACACCTATTCACCCCCCTCTAGGTATTTTTTCCCCTATTTAGATCTATATTTCATATAACCCAACAAGTGGTATCAGAGCGGGAATAGGGTTGTAAACAATGGTTGAAGGTGGAAACATCAATCGACCCCCTTTCTTTGATGGAACAAATTATGCGTACTGGAAAGTACGGATGAAAGCCTCTTTAATTTTCATCGACGAAAGGGTGTGGCAATCAATTGAATTAGGATGGTCTAATCCAACTGAGATTATTTCTGATGTTCGCACCTTAAAACCTAGGTCGAAATGGACCAAGGAAGAGTTAGACTCATCTTCTTACAATGGCAAGGGAAATAATGCTATTTTTAATGCCTTATCTCAAACTGAATTCTCTCGCGTCTCGGCATGTGAGACTGCGAAAGAAATCTGGGATGTTCTTCAGGTTACACATGAGGGAACTAACCTTGTGAAGATTCAAAAGCTGCAAATGCTTATGAGCAGATTTGACTCCATTTTTATGGTAGAAAATGAATCTTTCACGGACTACTATACACGATTGCAAGATATCGTAAATTCATGTGCTAACCTGGGAGAGAAGATTCCAGAATTTAAGGTTGTAAGAAAGATCTTAAGAACTCTTCCTGAACGATTTCGCCCAAAGGTTACAGCCATTGAAACTATTAAACACCCGGACGAAATACGTGTAGAAGAATTAGTTGGTTCATTACAAACTTATGAAATGACATTTACTACTAACTATTCTTCTGGAAAAGCATCCTCTTCTAAGTCTTCAGGTTATGCATTGAAAACAACTAAGGAAGAAGACGCGGATACATCCTCCTCGGACGATGACGAGAACCTTTCTATGGAGGACTTTGAGAAGCAACTCGCTCTCTTGACAAGGAAGTTTCGCCGCAACTTTCGAAGGGGTAATTCAAGTAAATCTCCATCCTTCGGAAAGTCGAAGAAAGGCAAGGGTACTTCAAGTTACAAGTCAAGAAAGCAAGAGAACTTCTCAAAGGATAAGAAAAGTTCAGAGGGACAACTACAATGCTTCAAATGTCGAGGCTACGGCCACATTGCAACGGAGTGTCCCAACAAGTATCCGGCAAAGAAGAAAGCGATGCAAGCCATCACTTGGGATGACAACTCAACGTCAAATGAGTCATCCTCAAGTGATGAAGAAGAAAGCGCAACGGCATTCCACGCGTCCACATCTTCACCATTCATGTGCTTAATGGCAAGTACATCCGAGTCATTGTCCAACTCCACTGTTGAAAAGAATGCAACGGACAATGAATCGGATGATTCGGAAGGTGAAGATTTTGCTTTAGCCTACCACAGACTTTTACGGGATTCAAAGAAAGTGGCTAAGCAAACAAGAGTTTGAGATGGAGAGTGCATGATCTCGAAGAAGAAGCAAAAAGGGCAACTTCTCTCTCCAACGCTCTTGAAGTGGAAAGGGAAAATCTGATAAAAGTAAATGTTTCCCTTCAAGAGTCCAATGAGCTTTTTGAGAAGGAACATACAAAACTGGTGGGTAAAGCGGATCACTTCTCAAAGCTCTACAACGAGGCTCGACAGAATAACCTGGAAATGACAAAGACCATCTTCCAACTCAAGGATGACTTGCAGCGATTCTCTTCTGGAAGGAGTAAGTTGGATAAGCTTCTTGGTCTTGGTCAATCAAATCGGTTCGGCCTCGGGTAGACTCGAACTGAAAACAGTCCAAGTTCGAGTGGGACAGTCTTTGTGCCCAAGTCGGTATCTCCTCCTCCGACACCGGAACTAACGACAAGCAACGACAACAAGCCTACTTCATCCTCCTCGGGATCATCAAGTACTAAGGTATGTTTTCGTTGTGGTATTTTAGGGCACATAAGGAGAAACTGCAAGATGGGAGCCAAACGCTCAACTCAAGCACTTCTTGCAACGACTACCAAAAGGGCGCCTCCCCGGAATTCAAAGCAAAACTTTTCAAATGAAAAGAGCCTTGGTAGTTCACCGCGCAAGACGACATCATCAAGGAGCGGCAATCGATCTGACAAGACGCTTTCACCTAGGAGAATAACCTCACGACCATTACCGACGCACTCCAAAATGGTTTGGGTGCGCAAAGGTGAAATTTATCCTTGTCTTGTTACTAATGTTTCCTTGCATGCATATGATAATTCGTCTTGGTATCTGGATAGCGGATGTTCCCGTCACATGACCGGTGACAAAAATAGTTTTCAAAACTTTGAGAAAATCTCCGGAGGACTCGTTGTTTTCGGAGACGGTCGATCTTCCAAAATTGTTGGAAAAGGAACGGTATCTATCCCAGATGGCCCGATTTTGAAAAACGTGTTATTTGTTGATGGCCTTAAGACTAATCTCATAAGCATAAGTCAACTTTGCGACAATGGTTTTTCAGTTAACTTTTCATCTGTTGAATGTGTTGTAACTGATAAGGACCATGTCTTCTTTTTAAAGGGGGTTAGATCTGAAAACAATTGTTATGTTGTTCCTAGTAAAACTTCTGAAAATTGTAACTTAGCCTCTTTGAATAATGAAACTCTTTGGCATGAAAGGCTAGGTCACATAAATTTTAAGAAACTTGCTTGAATTTCAAACAAGGACGTGGTAAAGGGGGTTCCAAAACTTTTACTTAAACAAAACATTGTGTGCGGCGGTTGTCAAAAGGGAAAACAGTCCAGGACTGCGCACAAGAACTTGAACCACGTTGGTACAAAACGGCCTTTGGAACTTTTACACATGGATTTAATGGGGCCAACCCGTCAACCATCTTTGGGAGGTAAATGGTATATTTTCTTATTGGTTGATGATTTCTCTCGGTATTCTTGGGTAGCATTTTTAAAAGAGAAAGCTGATACTTTTGATTCTTTTCACGAGATTTGCCATCGTATTATGATTGAAAAGAATGAAAAGATCATTCGTGTTAGAAGTGATAGAGGTGGAGAATTCGTTAACTCTAAATTCATTGACTTTTGCACTTCAAACGGTATTAAGCATGAATTTTCAGCACCCTATACACCTCAACAGAATGGTGTTGTCGAGCGCAAAAACAGGGTTGTTCAAGAGATGGCACGTGTTATGCTTCACAGCCGGAACTTACCGTTACACTTTTGGGCTGAAGCTGTGAACACTGCAATCTATGTAATTAATCGAGTTTATTGCGCCCGGGAACGTTAAATACACCATATGAACTATGGTGCGGTAGAAAACCCAACATCAAATATTTTCGCATCTTCGGGAGTCGGTGTTACATTTTACGTGACCGTGAAAATCTTGGAAAGTTTGACTCTCGAAGTGACGAAGGGATTTTCTTGGGGTATTCTACAAACAGTAGAGCATATCGAGTATTTAACTTGGAATCTAAGACGATCGTAGAATCGATAAATGTTAAAGTAGATGAAGCTTTTCACTTTGCATCTGAAAAATCTACCCTCGATATCTCTCTAGATGATGATACACCTGCCATTGCATCTTCTCATAATAATACTTCCAATATTAATGATGCATCTAATGGTTCTTCAAGTTTATCTGATGTGCAGGAATCGTCTCATGTACCTCCGAGTACTCCGTTACCTCAAACTTTACGCATCTCCAAGGATCATCCTGAATCAAACATCATTGGAGACCCCACAAGAAGGAGTTAGAACTCGGAGGCAGGTTGGTTTGTGGATTCGCTTGCTACGTATCTTTAATCGAACCAAAGAATATAGATGCAAGCTCTTCAGGAGTGACTACTGGATTAAAGCAATGCAGGACGAGCTCCATCAATTTGAGCGAAACAAAGTCTGGGAATTAACGAAGCCTCCCACAGCAACACAATGTGATAGGTACCAAATGGATTTTCAAGATAAGAAAATGAGGATGGTACTATCATCAGGAACAAGGCACGATTAGTTGCTCAAGGCTACTCTCAAGTAGCAGGTATAGACTTTGATGAAACTTTCGCCCTGTAGCTAGACTCGAGTCCATTCGTATACTATTTGCTATTGCTTGTCATTTTAAAATCAATTATTTCAAATGGACGTTAAGAGCGCATTTCTAACTGGGTTTTTTAAATGAGGAAGTTTATGTGGCTCAACCGAAAGGTTTTGTAGACCATAAACAACCTAATCATGTTTTTCGTTTGAAAAAGGCTCTTTACGGTCTGAAACAAGCACCGCGAGCATGGTACGAAAGGCTGACAAAGCACCTTTTGGAGAAGGGCTATACTCGAGGGGGAGCTGACAGGACTCTCTTTGTGAAGCATTATCAAAACAATTTCATTGTAGCACAAATATATGTCGATGACATTGTATTTGGCGCAACAAGAGATAATGATGCTTCTAAATTCGCGGAGACCATGGAAAGCGAATTTGAGATGTCCATGATGGGCGAATTGACTTATTTTCTTGGATTGCAAATTAAACAAAATGATGAAGGTATTCACTTGTGTCAATCCAAGTATGCAATGGAGTTGGTTAAAAAGTTTGACTTAGAAAATTCGAAGGATTTCCGACTCCAATGGGAACTAGCCACAAGGGACTTGGAAGTGAATCACATAGTGAGAATGTAGACGAGAAACTGTATCGAAGTATGATTGGAAGTCTACTTTACCTCACGGCTAGTCGCCCGGATATATCCTTTAGTGTTGGGATTTGCGCGAGATATCAATCAGCACCAAAGGAGGTTCACCTGAAAGCGGTGAAAAGGATCATCCGGTACATCAAAGGATCAATTAATTTCGGAATTTGGTATCCTATGGGAACCAGTTTGGATATTGTTGGATACTCAGATGCCGATTGGGCAGGATCAGTGGATGATCGGAAAAGCACGAGTGGTGCATGCTTCTATCTTGGCCATTGCCTTGTTGCATGGCACAGTAAAAAGCAGAATTGCATAGCACTCTCGACTGCCGAAGCGGAATACATCTCAGCGGGTAGTTGTTCAACCCAACTCATTTGGATGAAAAGTGTGTTGAGCGACTTCCGGAATTTCAGCAACTTCGGTAACAATTCTTTGTGACAACACTAGTGCTATAAACATTTCCAAAAACCCTGTGTTGCACTCTAGAACAAAACACATTGAAGCTTAGATATCATTTTCTTAGAGAGCTAGTTGAATCAAATACTCTTCTACTTTCATATATTTCAACTGAAGATCAATTAGCTGACATTTTAACAAAACCTTTGGATCAAAAACGTTTTATTCATTTGCGTAAAGCAATTGGAATGCTTTCCTTGAAATAAACTTCTTTTTGAAACTTTTGCTTAGGTTAGGTTTTGTTTTTGTGTTTTTGTTCTTTATCTATGTTTATACATAGTACATTAATTGAGCATGTGTATTATTGACTTTACTTGCATCCTTTCATATAATTAGAAATCTATTATGCTTTGGATATCATAATAATTCAATTGATGCATTGATCATTTATTTAAATTAAACCTTTTTATTTGATCAAAGTCAATTTCTCTCTCAATGATCTCTTGGTATTGTTGTTATCTTATTTGACTATTTAGTTGAGTATGAATTCGAGATCAATCCTTGGTTGAATACTTTATATTTTACATTAATTGATAGCCAATTGAGGGGGAGTCAAAGAAAAGTAAAATGCTCAAAAGATGTGGAAAAGAGTTACATCCCAATGAGGAGTGTGAAAACTACCACCACATGGAGGAAAGAGCTACCACCTCGGTTCGTCCGAGTACTGTGTGCAGCTACCACATGTATACCAAGCATGGTTGTTCAATTTTTTTTGATTAAGTAAAATGCTTGATTGAAATACTTGACTCTGTCAAATTTCAAGGTTGGTATAGAGGTGGATTTTAAAGAAAGATGCTCAAAGAGCCACTCTCTCAACAGATTGACTAGATACATTATATAATTTATTTGGGATTTCAAACATCTATTGATCTTGGTAATTCATTTTCTTTACCATTTTAATGATTTGATAAACGCCGTACTCATAAGATCATGATAGATGTTTGAACTTGATCAACTTTAAAGTTTTTATTTCTTAAATTGTCATGTCATTATTTGAATGTTTTGATAGATTTAACATAATTTATTTCTCTTGACATGAAACGATGTTTTGTTTAAAGTTGATGTGCTAAAGCTTACATACTTTTTCTGGATTTATGGATTTTTTCTAAATTTTTATGAAAAAGTTGCAGTGATCCGGATCGGTTTAAGTGATCCGGATCCCGAACGCAGGCTTCTTCCTGCGGCTAGCCGATCCGGATCGAAATCTCGATCCGATCCGGATCACGGCTAGGGTTTTTAAGAAACGAACGAAAGGGTTTGATTTCTTTTACCTTAATCTTTGTTCTCAAGTCTCAAGACTCTAGAGCCTCTCTCTCTAGAATCCGGCACCTTGGAGCTTTCCTCCCCAAGTTCTTCGAATCCAAGTAAGTTTTATTGATCAAAAATCTCGGTTTTCATTCGTTTTTCTTATTCCTCCTCAAACGTGATGAATTCTTGTTTCAATTTCGTTTTTGGATGGTTTGTGATCAAATTTCTTTTTGAATAAGAACTCTGGGTTAGATTAGTTTTGATTCTATGTAGGTTTATCAAGCTAATTAACGGATTTTGGTCTTCGATTTCAAAGAATTCGGTTTTAGGGCATATAATGGAATTTCCAAATCATGCAATTGATCTATTAGTTAAATTCCTTTTGCAAAACTAATTTGATTCCTCGTCCTCTACACGATAATATGATTTGGGTAAAATTTTCTAATTTTGAAAATTAATAATTTCTTCGTTTGTTACTGAGTTATTGGTCACAGGACACATTTCACTAGCGATTCAAAATGGTGATCAGTGGACATTTACCGACTTGAGCTTGCCATGGTTCATTTCAAGGACAATGTCAAGCACAAGAGGGCTAAGAAAGCAAAAGATGAAAGCGGAAGAGATTCCGATACGGAGTCGGAAACGGAATCAATGATTG
>JAQNDB010003768.1:0-27549 GCA_029204045.2 Tillandsia leiboldiana
AAATAGGCTATTTACAAGATTTTTTTCGCCAAAAGTTACGGGTTCACGAGAGCCGAACAGTAACTCCGGCACGGCTGCGGCGAACGGCGAGCGGCGGAGCACGGCGGCGCAGCTGCGGAGCGCGGCGCGGCAGGCGCGGGCAGGCTCAGCGGCGGGTTGGTCCACGGCAAGGCGTGCACCGTGAGCACGGAAGGTTTAGCTGCCACGGTGGCCCTCCTGATTGGTAGGACGGCATCAATTAGGCGGCGGGCTGCGACACGTGGCAGCACCCCATTGGCCGACAGGATCGAAGACCCGGCGCGGGGACCGGGCGCGTGCTCCCCGGGTGACACGTGGCGATTCCTGAATGGCCTTGCATGGCTGTTTGGTGTTTTGGGGACACGTGGCGCGTCCTGGTTGGTTAGTTTTGGTGTTTCCTGTTTTGGGCCGATTTGGTGTGGAGCCGAAGATTCCTTGGCCCATATTTAAGCCACATCTCTCTCTCTCATTGCCATTTCCGAATTATAAAGAGAGAAAGTGAGCTTGTGGCCTATAGGAAAATTGTTCCCCCCTCTGTCCTCTCTCTCCCCTAGAAGTTTCAGAATTTTTTGGAGTTGCCGACAGCTAGTTATCTGTGACGCGGCGCGCTGCGACGATTTTCAGTTTCGGCCCATTTTCCGTCGCAGTTTAGTCAGAAAATTCCTGTGCATAACCAGGAGGAATTTTTGAGCGATTTCTGCGGTAACGGTTTCCTAAGAGGTAAGGCTTCGATTTTTGTGTCGATCACTTCGCTCTATTTCGCACTTTGGCACGGTTCCCGAGGCACCCTTGACCCCTCTTTTTGCTGTGGTATTTTCGGACAGCATCGACTTCTCGATTTATATCTTGGGCTAGGAGCGTCGGATCGGGCCGTATTAGGAGTAGTCGATTTCAATCTACTCGTCGCAAGGAACGCAATCATATTTTTTTCGAGATTTTTGGAGTACTATACAGAGGTGAAAACTCCTCTTTTCCGTGCTGTTTAGAAAACAGCAAAATACTGTATTTTTGGGATTTATATTTACACCGGGTGCGTTATTCTGTACAGTGTGCACTGTTTGCGGTGAGTTGCTGGATTAGAGGACTGTGGGACAGCAAGGAAACTATTTGGGGTGTGATTGCGCTTCCTAGGTGGTGGTTGTTTGCTTACCTCATTTTTGACTTGCTCACTAGGATTATTGGAATTCTCCTAAATTAAATGTGACAATCGGACATCCTATTTGAGAAACCAGATATGTTGACCCCACAGATTATATGACAGCTTATTTATGTTAAATTGGGACACTGTTGTTGGGACAAATGCTATATCATAATCTCGCATGCAAATGACTTATTATGTCGGTACAGTAAGATCAATCTTTTCAAAATAAATATCTGACACTTTTCTATAGTTTGAAAAGAGGATAATTGCATGCTTGTATGGACATCTAGGTAGGCCACTATTTATTGCTACAAACTATAATGTTGGGACTTGACTTAGAGAAACCATGATTGTTTCCCTTCTCCTTCTCATTTAGACTTTTGAGTCTGGTTGCTCGGGTTCGAGCAGGGGTTTGGGATAGTGTAGTCGGGACCTTGGAGTCCGGACAGGTGGTACTTGATTGTGGATTGTGGGGCATTGTGGTAACCGCGGATATGTGGCGGTTGACCAGATGTTGATTACTTTATCAGGCTTTGGACTTATGGGGTATTGCGGCGACCGCGGACATTAGGCGATTGACCGGATGTTTACTTATGCATCAGATTGGGGATCAGATTTCTTTAGTGGATGGATTTTCCCACTTTGATCATAGTCATGATCCAGTCCTGCTGTTTTTATGATACTTATGTTACTGGTTACTGAGATACTTTACTCGTGTGGGTCGCTCCCCTCGAGTGCCACTCCGTAGTAGGCAGTTGACATATTGGCCAGTGAGTGCCAGACAGTGAGTATCGGTCAGTGAGTACCGATTAGCCAGCAGATACTTGAGACAGATGAGCAGGCAGTGCCCGTGATTACTGGTCCATTGATTGGGTTTTCAGGCAGTTGACCTCATAGTTGCATTCATACTATTACCTTTTGGCACTGCATTGAGAGGCATAGTAGTGGTAGTTTTCCTATTTCAGTATCTTATTTACCTTACCTCTTCACCTTTTTCCCTTCTCCTCTAGTAGCCTAGTGGGTGCGTCAGAGTTTGAGGTTTTACCCACCGGAGGAGGCTACTGGTTTATCTAGTAGTTCTCACCCCCCATTGTTAGTATTCTGTCTCTTTCCCTTTGTTTTGCATTGTCGTCTGCGGGAGCTGCTAGGCCATCGGCAGCTATCGAGGTAGGGGATCGCTGAGTAGATAGATCTCCTGAGAGACTGAGAGTTGCTGTTAGCCAGATGTTATACCCTTCACTCAGACTGTTGTATTTTCCTTTTCATTTTGGGGGCTGGCTTTAGCCAGCTGGTTGTACTATTTGGTGAGCTGGGAGATTATTGTATTTATTACAGCTTTATTTTAGTTCCAGTCTGAGATACTATGTGGTTCTTCTATTTCAGCTCTGTATTATGTTCTTTTATGTTTATCTTATATCTACAGCAGGGTGTCCAGCGCTTCGTGTACCGGGAATTTCCGTGTGCACGGCGGATCTGTTGGCGAGCCCGGGTTCCGGTCTACACCCGGGCGTGACAGATTAAGTGGGTATCAGAGCTTAGGGATAGGTCAGTTGGGACTTAGTAAACCCTAGGCTTTTGGCAGACCCTAAGGATGATAGGGCGTGAGAGATGTGATATTTTGCGAAAGTCGTTGATTTATTAAATTCAACTCTTCCGGTGAGGGAAGAGGGATCGACAGGCCTATTTCTGGTGGACAGTGATGTTGCTGCAGATAACATAAAGTCACAAAAATAGGGGGGATGTCTTTGACTTTCGCTAGATTGGGTCGTGTGGGGTTCTGATACTAATTCGTGGGTTCTTATGGCAGGATGCCTCCGCGACGCAGGATGTTGACGCGTACGCGGCCTTCTTCCTCTGAGCCCGAGCAGTAGGAGTCTGGGCAGGGCCAGCAGAGTGAAGTATGGGAGCTTCAGGCTCAGATGGCCCAGATGTCAGAGGTCGTTCGGCGTCAGGAGGAAGCTTCCCGACGTCAGGAGGAGGCCATGGGGCGGTTGACGCATATGTTGGAGCAGAGGGGCGCAGCTAGTTGTAGCACCCCCGGAGATTTCCCCGTACCATCTTCACTTGGCATGGCTCCCCCAGTTGTACAGGTGACCCCAGCATTCCCTGTTGCTCCGGTTACTAGTGGTCAGCCGTCTGGGTTGACGGGACCTCTGACCCCTGCAAGAGCAGCGAGAGGTGGTTGACTTGTTGATGAGATTCCGTCAGTTTGATCCACCTCGTTTTCTCGGGGCAGAGTGCAGAGCCGTGGGAGGCAGAGTCGTGGATCACGGCTATGGAGCGACGTTTTGAGACCCTGTTTATCGAGGAGCGGTACTAGGTTCTGCTGGCGACGAATTTCTTGGAGCGCAATGCCGAGGCTTGGTGGCGGCGTGTTCGACCTGCTGGTCCGCCTGGGGCCCAGCTTCTAACTTGGGCGGAGTTCGCAATCTACTTCTTGGAGCCTTCTTTCCGGAGAGCGTTCGACAGAGGTTAGAGGAGCAGTTGAAGAATCTCCGACAGGAAGATCGGCCCGTGCATGAGTATATTGCAGGTTTCAACCAGTTGTTGGCGTGTGTACCGCACGTGGCCAGGGATGAGGCACATCGGATCTATATGTTCGAGCGAAGGTTGCGCCGGAACCTTTTTCAGTTAGTCCGTTCGCGCAGATTGCAGACTTTGGAGGCCTCTATGGAACAGGCACTCTATGTTGAGCGCGGGGAGGCAGTGATGGAGGAGGTAGCTCCAGCTCCCGCAGTGATCCCAGGGGCGAAGCGCCCAGCACAGACGGATGAGGGGCAGTCGAGTCGTCAGGGACCCCCGAGACCTCCACGATTCCATCCTCAGGGTCGTGGGTTTCAGGGACACCAAAGATTAGTGCACCCCGTCAGCCCCAGCAGCACTCACAGCAGCAGAGGTCGCAGCCGAGACAACAGAGGTCTCACCAGCAGTCTCGGAGGGTCGCAGCAGCAGTCACGACAGTCTCAACCGTCGGATAGATGTATCTTTTGTGGAGGACCTCGTCAGTCGAGTACCTGCGATCAGCGGTGGGGTCGTTGTTTTCGATGTGGACAGCCCGGGCACATTCGAGCTTCGTGCCCCTTTTCGACCTCAGTCGCCTCCTTCTTTCGGCATCTGCCCCTTCTTCATCTCAGCAGCGGTCGACGCTCAGCGGCCATATGTTCCAGTGAGCAGGCCATCTTCTTCCCATCCCACTGACTATCGCCCTCCAGCTCAGAGCGGGCGAGTGTATGCCGCCCAGGTAGAGGACTCTTCAGCCGCAGATCATGTGGTGGCAGGTATTACCTTACTTTCTGGCATTAGGACTCGTACTTTATTTGATACGGGAGCATCGCATTCTTTTATTAGTAGATCATTTGCATCATTACATGGGTTAGAGGTAGGACTTTTACCACGTGCACGAGAGGTTCAGATTCCCGATCACACTTTGCACGTGGAGGAGTGCTGTTGGTCCTACCCGATGCAGATCGAGTCCTGGATTATGCCAGCAGACCTGTTGGTCTTGAGACAGCTGAGGGACTTTGATGTGGTTCTCGGGATGGACTGGCTGGCTCGGTATTTCGCGACTATTGATTGTGCCGCGAGGACTGTCACTTTTAGAGAGCCAAGCCAGGAGATGTTGGTATACCGGGGATGTCAGAGCGCTTTCTTTGCCTCTATAGTTTCGACTTCTCGAGCAGGCAGATGATCCGTCGAGGATGTGTAGCCTTTTTGGCTAGTGTTGTTGAGGGGCCTACGGCGGCGCCGGGACTTGGGGATATCCCTATTGCCCGCGAGTTCCCGGATGTTTTTTCCACCTGAGCTGACTAGCATGCCGCCAGATAGGGAGATTGAGTTCGTGATTGACGTAGTTCCAGGAACTGCGCCAATCTCTAAGGCTCCTTACCGGATGGCACCCGGCTGAGCTGCGAGAGCTAAAGGCACAGCTACAGGATTTGATGGATAAAGGTTTTGTCAGACCGAGTGTGTCGCCTTGGGGAGCGCCGGTGCTATTCGTGAAAAAGAAGGATGGGTCACTTCGACTGTGTGTGGACTATAGGGAATTGAATAAAGTGACCATCAAGAATAAGTACCCTTTGCCGCGCATCGATGATCTCTTTGATCAGCTGCAAGGGTCTTGTGTCTTTTCCAAGATAGATCTGCAGTCCGGTTACCACCAGTTGAAGGTGAAGGCCGAGGATATTCCGAAGACAGCATTCAGGACACGGTACGGGCATTATGAGTTTACAGTTATGCCTTTTGGACTAACTAATGCCCCTGCCGCATTCATGGATTTAATGAACCGGATCTTCCGACCGTACTTAGATCGATTCGTGGAGGTGTTCATTGATGATATCTTGGTTTACTCCCGGAGTGATGCTGAGCATGAGGAGCACCTGAGGATTGTGCTGCAACTTCTGCGAGAGAAGAAGTTGTTTGCCAAGCTGGCGAAGTGCGAGTTTTGGCTTCGAGAGGTAGTCTTCTTGGGCCATGTGATTTCCGCCGCAGGTGTGGCAGTGGACCCGGCGAAAATTGAGGCAGTCCGGGAGTGGCCCCGACCAACGACCGTTTCTGAGGTGCGTAGTTTTATGGGCTTAGCTGGGTATTACCGTCGATTTGTGGAGGGCTTTGCAAAGCTCTCCACACCCCTCACTCGCTTGACGCGTAAAGGAGTGAAGTTTATCTGGAGTGAGGACTGCCAGAGGAGCTTTGAGGAGCTGAAGAGTAGACTGATGACCGCTCCTATCCTTTCCCTCCCCGTTATGGGGAAAGGATATGTGATCTACAGCGACGCATCACACAGTGGACTTGGTTGTGTGTTGATGCAGGAAGGGAGGGTAATTGCATATGCATCGAGACAACTCAAGGATTATGAGAAGAATTACCCTACCCATGACTTGGAGCTTGCTGCTGTGGTGTTTGCACTGAAGCTTTGACGTCATTATCTGTATGGGGAGCACTGTGAAATCTATACCGACCACAAGAGCCTAAAGTACCTGTTCACACAAAATGAGCTGAATTTGAGGCAGCGTAGATGGTTGGAGCTACTAAAGGATTATGATGTGGACATCCTGTACCATCCGGGCAAGGCCAATGTGGTTGCGGATGCCTTGAGTAGGAGGGCGGTGCAGAGTTTGTCCATGTTGATTACAGATCAGGCGCCACTGTTAGAGGAGATGAGGCGACTCGAGATAGAAGTTGTTGTTGGGTTATATGTAATAAGGATCTAAATAGGGGAAAAAACACCTAGAGGGGGGTGAATAGGTGTAAACGTATAAACACTCAAAAATCGTTGCGATAAAAACCCAATGCGGAAATAAAAAATAACTCGCAAGATTTTTACGTGGAAAACTCCATCACCGGAGTAAAAAACCACGGGACCGATAACACGGCAGAAATCCACTAGAATTAAAACACGTACAAGGTGATTTACCGTACACACTTACGACTCAACCTTTTCCATACGCTCCTAGAGGATCTTCTCCGCTCGCTCCGCGACGCTTCTCGAATCCACGATCTGCGCCCAACGCCGAATCCACGGCGTCCAACGTCGAATCCACGACATCCGACCGAGTCCACGGTCTTCACCCAATAGCACCCTTCGAATCCACGAACGTGCCTCGCTCCGAATCCACGAGAGCGGTTGAACCTTGAATCCACAAGGACACGCGAATCCACGCGCCGATTTCTGGGGTAAATCGTTGTTTTTGGTGGTGATGATCCGCCGAATACTTAGATCAAAGATAGATCGGAAATACCATCTAAGTATTCATTAGTTTGATTCAACTCAAGATGTGAGTATGAAAACCTAGAATCAAACTAATCAATATAGATGAAGAAACATAGAGTATTCTCTAATGATTTCCTTTCTTCTCTATATGTGGATCTAGAGCCGTATAAGATGATATATGAAAATGACGGCTATGTGGATTAACCCTAGAAAAAGAGTCATAGGGTCTATTTATAGGTTAGAAACCCTAGGAAGGAGATAAGAATCAAAAACCTACCATTTCTGGAAATTTTACGGACGGCGATCCGGATCGGATTAGCTGTGATCCGGATCGTCGTAACGAGTCAGGTAGTTCCAGAAAAACGAAGGTTCGGGATCCGGATCGAAGTGCTTGATCCGGATCGTTCATACAGTTCACCAAACATCAACGTTCGGGATCCGGATTGCGAAGCCTGATCCGGATCGTTCAAGGAAAATGGTAAACTCAGTTTTCGGGATCCGGATCAAGAGAGGTTACGATCCGGATTGAACTGGTGTATGAACGAACCACCTTCGGGATCCGGATCGAACAACCTGATCCGGATCCTGAGCATGTCCCAAGTCCAGTTTTTGATTTTTATGCAATGAAAGATTCTTCCAAGTGTTTCTACACTACAAGAAGTATTCGGATCACACAAAATCTTTAGTTAAACATACCTGATCCTTTTGAATTCTTCTTTCTTGAGATTGAGTTAAATGATCCAACTTTCTTCACCTTCAATCTTCAGGACTTGAAACTTTCACGAAACTACGCCAACTCAAATTCCGTAACAATCTCCCCCTTTGGCGGTTTCGTGACAAAACACAGATCCACTAGAGAAAATTCAAAAAGATATTTTTGTTGCTATCACCATACAACAAAAATTTACAATGGAGATCCAAAAACTTAAAAACATGAGATAAACTCCTAAAACAGACTCTAGACTTAGACATCTGTACTCTCTGCACAAAGAAATCATTATTGACAAAAAGAGATCGTTAGATACCTCAAGAATATTTAACATTCAAAACCTAGTACAGAGATAGAGTTTATCTGATCATCATGACATTTGAGAATTCAGATATGTAAGAGAATCATAGTCAAAAACCAACATATCTTCTATGCAAACAGAAACCAAATGTCATGTTAGTGAACATCAACTTGTTAGTTATATTACATGCCCAAATAGTTAGTTGAAAAGTTAGTCGAGGCATGCATTCAAACAAATGAAAACCAAAAGTTGAAGTTCTACTTACCTTTCAAGTTGAGGTTATACTTACCTCGATGTTCACACATTCACATCATCATTGTTCAAGTTCGATATTCACATCATCATTGTTCAAGTTCTTGTTCAAGTTCTCTCTAAACTCTCTCCCCCTTTTTGTCACAAACAAAGCCAAAAATTACAAAACACAAGGAGAGTTAAAAAGTTCGCAATCAAGAAAATCCTGAGAACTAGAACTAAAAACTAAAACTTAAAAACCTGCAATAGAAACGATAAGGGTTAGAGCATAAGAGTTCAAGCCAAATCAGAACTGTCTGAGCTAGTATCGTCTATCTTGTTCAAGATTCCTTTCAGCATTCGCGATAATTTGGAACATTCCTTCTTCATCTGTTTTTGGTCAGCGGCCATTTGTCGGAGACCTAATCCCAATTTCTCTTGCTCAGCAGAAAGTCTTCTTTGGTCCTGATGAATGGCGGCCAATACAGTAGCTTCTAGAGCGTTTCTCTTGGAAGTCGCTGGACGAGTTGTAGAGGCAGATGATGCATGCTGGTCTTCAGTCCATGCGGATTCGCTAGGTACCGAGTATGCTCTAGAGAGGGATTCAGTAATTTGAATTCCACTTCCCTCTTCATTTTCCTTCATCCTAGCCGAGCTGATAAAGTCTTGTGGAGGTGCTTGGCTAGCAGCTGGTTGCTCAATGGAGATTCCTTGAGCACACCCTCTTTTTCTTGCACCAGTTTTTCTTTTTGTTCCAATTGGACTTGGTTCCATTGGCGCTTTCCCTTTTTCAGCTGCAGTAGGTTTTGAAGCTTCAGCAGTTGCTTTTCCTTTGGAGATAATGGGAGCAGCTTGCTCGACTTCGAGGTTATCCCAGTCAATTGATTCCGTCTCCGACTCCGTGTCGGAATCATCCTTAGTCTTCTTTGCTTTCTTAGCCTTCTTAGGCTTGGCAGTATCCTTGACATGTACCATGGCAGCAAGTAGAAAAATAATCCAAGTGATCACCATTTTGATTGCTAGTGAAAAATGTATCCTGTGAAGACCAACTCAAGAACACATGAAAAATTGTTAATTTTCAAAAATTTGAAAAATTGTACCCAAACAATCATAATCATGTAGAGAGACTAAGAATCAAATTAGTTTTGCAAAAGGAATTTTAAAAATAGATCAATTGCATGATTTTCGAAAATCCTTATTATATGCCCTAAAAACCGAAATTTTTGAAATCGAAGACCAAAAATCCGTTTATCTTGAGAATACCTAGCATATAATCAAAACTAATCTACCCAAAGTTCTTATTTTAAAAGAAATTTGATCAAAAACCATCCACAAACAAAATTGATCCAAGAAATTCATCACGTTTGAGGAGGAATAGAGAAAAACGGTGAAAAACCGAGATTTTGATCAATAAAACTTACTTGGAGTTGAAGAACTTGAGTTTGAAAGCTTCCAAGAAGGATGAAATCTAGAGAGAGAGGCTCTGGAAACTTTGGAACAAAAGATTGGAGTAAAAGAAATCAAAACCCTTTTGTTCTTTATAAAACCCTAGCCGCGATCCGGATCAGACCATGCTTGCGATCCGGATCGGCTACCCGCAGTGAGAAACTGCGTTCGGGATCCGGATCGGCAGGTCCAATCCCGATCGTCAGCCCGCAGACGGATACCTGCGTTCGGGATCCGGATCATCTTGCCCGATCCGGATCGGCTCCAACTTTTTCTTTAGAAAATTTCAGAGAAATTCAAGAAAAACCAAAAAAAGATTGTAAGCACAAATGTGTATCAACTTTAAACAAAAAACATCGTTTCATACAACAAGAATTAGATTATGCCAAATCTATCAATAATATCCAAAAATGAAACGAGAATTTACAAAAATTAAATCCCTTAAAGTTGAACACCTTCAATTACATCTAACTTGATCTTATGAGTAATGCCTTTATCAAATCATCAATTCAGTAAAGAAAATAAAATACAAAGATCAATAGATGTTTGAAATCCCAAATATAATAAATAATGTATCTAGACAATCTGTTGAAGAGAGTGGCTCTTTGAGCATCTTTCTTTAAAAACCCACCTTATACCAACCTTGAAATTTGACGGAGTCAAGTATTTCAACATGCATTTTACTTAATCAAAAATTTGAACAACCATGCTTGGTATACATGTGGTAGCTGCACACAATACTCGGACGACCGAGGTGGTAGCTCTTTCCTCCATGTGGTGGTAGTTTTCACACTCCTCATTGGGATGTAACTCTTTCCACATCTTTTGAGCATTTAACTTTTCTTTGACTCCCCCTCAATTGGCTATCAATTATTTAAGATATAAAGTATTCAACCAAAAATTGATCTCGATTTCATACTCGACTAAGCAGTCAAATAAGATAATGACTATACCAAGAGATCATTGAGAGAGAGAAATTGACTTTGATCACTCAGAAGATGATTTAATTAACATAAATGATCATTGCAACAGTGAAATATTATGATAGCAAAGGCATAATAAATTTCTAAATGTGCGAAAAGATGCAATTAAAGTCAATTATGATCTATGCTCAATTAATGTCCTATGTACAAACATAGATAATGATCAGAACAAAACAAAAACAAAACCTATCCTAAGCAAAGGTTTCAGAAAGAAGTTTATTTCAAGGAAAGCATTCCAATTGCTTTTCGCAAATGAATAAAACGTTTTTGATCCAAAGGTTTTGTCAAAATGTCAGCTAATTGATCCTCAGTTGAAATATATGAAAGTTGAAGAGTATTTGATTCAACTAGCTCTCTAAGAAAATGATATCTAAGTTCAATATGTTTTGTTCTAGAGTGCAACACAGGATTTTTAGAAATGTTAATTGCACTTGTGTTGTCACAAAGAATTGTTACCGAAGATGCTGAAATCCGGAAGTCGCTCAACACACTTTTCATCCAAATGAGTTGGGTTGAACAACTACCCGCTGAAATGTATTCCGCTTCGACAGTCGAGAGTGCTATGCAATTCTGCTTTTTACTGTGCCATGCAACAAGGCAATGGCCAAGATAGAAGCATGCACCACTCGTGCTTTTCCGATCATCCACTGATCCTGCCCAATCGGCATCTGAGTATCCAACAATATCCAAACTTGTTCCCATAGGATACCAAATTCCAAAATTAATTGATCCTTTGATATACCGGATGATCCTTTTCACCGCTTTCAGGTGAACCTCCTTTGGTGCTGATTGATATCTCGCGCAGATCCCAACACCAAAAGATATATCCGGGCGACTAGCCGTGAGGTAAAGTAGACTTCCAATCATACTTCGATACAGTTTCTCGTCTACATTCTCACTTTGTGATTCACTTCCAAGTCCCTTGTGGCTAGTTCCCATTGGAGTCGGAAAATCCTTCGAATTTTCAAGATCAAACTTTTTAACCAACTCCATTGCATACTTGGATTGACTCAAGTGAATACCTTCATCATTTTGTTTAATTTGCAATCCAAGGAAATAAGTCAATTCGCCCATCATGGACATCTCAAATTCGCTTTCCATGGTCTCCGCGAATTTAGAAGCATCATTATCTCTTGTTGCGCCAAATACAATGTCATCGACATAGATTTGTGCTACAATGAAATTGCTTTGATAATGCTTCACAAAGAGAGTCCTATCAGCTCCCCCTCGAGTGTAGCCCTTCTCCAAAAGGTGCTTTGTCAACCTTTCGTACCATGCTCGCGGTGCTTGTTTCAGACCGTAAAGAGCCTTTTTCAAACGAAAAACATGGTTAGGTTGTTTATGATCTACAAAACCTTTCGGTTGAGCCACATAAACTTCCTCATTTAAAAACCCATTTAGAAATGCGCTCTTAACGTCCATTTGAAATAATTTGATTTTAAAATGACAAGCAATAGCAAATAGTATACGAATGGACTCGAGTCTAGCTACAGGGGCGAATGTTTCATCAAAGTCTATACCTTCTACTTGAGAGTAGCCTTGAGCAACTAATCGTGCCTTGTTCCTGATGATAGTACCATCCTCATTTTTCTTGTTCTTGAAGATCCATTTGGTACCTATCACATTATGTTGCTTTGGAGGCTTCGTTAATTCCCAGACTTTGTTTCGCTCAAACTGATGGAGCTCTTCCTGCATTGCTTTAATCCAGTAGTCATCCTGAAGAGCTTCATCTATGTTCTTTGGTTCGATTAAAGATACGTAGCAAGCGAATCCACAAACCAACTGCCTCCGAGTTCTAACTCCTTCTTGTGGATCTCCAATAATATTCGATTCCGGATGATCCTTGGAGATTCGTAGTGTTTGTTGAAACGGAGTACTCGGAGATATATGAGATGATTCCTGCACATTAGATAAACTTGAAGAACCATTAGATGCATCATTAATATTGGAAGTATTATTATGAGAAGATGCAACGGCAGGAGAATCATCATCTAGAGAGATATCGAGGGTAGATTTTTCAGATGCAAAGTGAAAAGCTTCATCTACTTTAACATTTATAGATTCTACGATCGTCTTAGATTCCAAGTTAAATACTCGATATGCTCTACTATTAGTAGAATACCCCAAGAAAATCCCTTCGTCACTTCGAGAGTCAAACTTTCCAAGATTTTCACGGTCACGTAAAATGTAACATCGACTCCCGAAGATACGAAAGTATTTGATATCCGGTTTTCTACTAAACCACAGCTCATATGGTGTATTTAAAGTTCTGGGCGCAAATACACTCTATTGATGACATAGACAGCGGTGTTCACAGCTTCAGCCCAAAAATGTAGCGGTAAATTCCGGCTATGAAGCATCACACGCGCCATCTCTTGAACAACCCTGTTTTTGCGCTCAACAACACCATTCTGCTGAGGTGTATAGGGTGCCGAGAATTCATGTTTAATGCCATTTGAAGTGCAAAAATCAATGAATTTAGAATTTATGAATTCTCCACCTCTATCACTTCTAACACGAATGATCTTTTCATTCTTTTCAATCATAATACGATGGCAAATCTCATGAAAAGAGTCAAACGTATCAGCTTTCTCTTTTAAAAATGCTACCCAAGAAAACCTAGAGAAATCATCAACCAATAAGAAAATGTACCATTTACCTCCCAAAGATGGTTGACGAGTTGGCCCCATTAAATCCATGTGCAAAAGTTCCAAAGGCCGTATTGTACCAACATGGTTCAAGTTCTTGTGTGCAGTCCTGGACTGTTTTCCCTTTTGGCAGCCACCACACACAATGTTTTGTTTAAATAAAAATTTTGGAACCCCCTTGACCACGTCCTTGTTTGAAATTCTAGCAAGTTCCTTAAAATTTATGTGACATAGCCTTTCATGCCAAATTGTTTCATTAATCAAAGAAACTAGATTACATTTTTCTGAAAATTTATTAGGAACAACATAGCAATTGTTTTCAGATCTAACCCCTTTTAAAAAGAAGACATGGTCCTTATCAGTTACAACACATTCAACAGATGAAAAGTTAACTGAAAAACCATTGTCACAAAGTTGACTTATGCTTATGAGGTTAGTCTTAAGACCATCAACAAATAACACATTATTTAGAACCGGGCCATCTGGGATAGCTACTGTTCCTTTTCCAACAATTTTGGAAGATCGACCGTCTCCGAAAACAACGTGTCCTCCGGAGATTTTCTCAAGATTTTGAAAACTATTTTTGTCACCGGTCATGTGACGGGAACACCCGCTATCCAGATACCAAGACGAACTATCATATGCATGCAAGGAAACATTGGAAACAAGACAAGGGAAAATTTCACCTTTGCGCACCCAAACCCTTTTGGTATGCGTCGGTAATGGTCGTGAAGTTGTATGCCTAGGTGAAAGCGTCTTGTTAAAACGATTGCTGCTCCTTGATGAAATCGTCTTGCGCGGTGACCTACCAAGTCTCTTTTCATTTGAAAAGTTTTGCTTTGATTTTCGAGGAGGTGCCCTTTTGGTAGTTGTTGCAAGAGGTGCTTGAGATGAGCGTTTGACTCCCGTCTTGCAATATCTTCTTATGTGCCCTGAAACACCACAACGAAAACATACCTTAGATCTTGACGATCCCAAAGAGGATGAAGTAGGTTTGTTGTCGTTGTTTGTCTTGAATTCCGGTGTCGGAGGAGGAGATACCGACTGAGGCACAAAAACTGTCCCACTCGAACTTGGACTGTTTCCAGTTTGAGTGTATCCGAGGCCGAACCGATTTGATTGACCAAGACCAAGAAGTCTATCCAACTTACTCCTTCCTGAAGAGAATCGCTGTAAGTCATCCTTGAGTTGGAAAATGGTCTTTGTCATTTCCAGGTTATCCTGTCGAGCCTCGTTGTAGAGCTTTGAGAAGTGATTCGCTTTATCCACCAGATTTGTATGTTCCTTCTCAAGTTGCTCATTGGACTCTTGAAGGGAAACATTTGCTTTTATCAGGTTTTCCCTTTCCACTTCAAGAGCGTTTGAGAGAGAAGTTGCCCTTTTTGCTTCTTCTTCGAGATCATGCAATCTCCCTCTCAAACTCTTGTTTTGCTTAGCCACTTTCTTTGAATCCCTCAAAAGTCTGTGGTAGGCTAGAGCAAAATCTTCACCTTCCGAATCATCCGATTCGTTGTTCGTTGCAATCTTTTCAACGGTGGAGTTGGACAACGACTCGGATGTACTTGCCATAAAGCACATGAAGGGTGAAGATATGGACGCGTGGAATGCCGTGGAGCTCTTTTCTTCATCACTTGAAGACGACTCATTTGACGTTGAGTTGTCATCCCAAGTGACGACTTGCATCGCCTTCTTCTTTGCCGGATACTTGTTGGGACACTCCGTTGCAATGTGGCCATAGCCTCGACATTTGAAGCATTGTAGTTGTCCCTCTGAACTTTTTTTATCCTTTGAGAAGTTCTCTTGCTTTCTTGACTTGTAACTTGAAGTACCCTTGCCTTTGTTCGACTTTCCGAAGGATGGAGATTTACTTGAATTACCCCTTCGAAAGTTGCGGCGAAACTTCCTTGTCAAGAGAGCGAGCTGCTTCTCAAATTCCTCCATAGAAAGGTTCTCGTCATCGTCTGAGGAGGATGTATCCGCGTCTTCTTCCTTAGTTGTTTTCAACGCATAACCTGAAGACTTAGAAGTGGATGCCTTTCCAGAAGAATTGTTAGTAGTAAACGTCATTTCATATGTTTGTAATGAACCAACTAATTCTTCTACACGTATTTCGTCCGGGTGTTTAATAGTTTCAATGGCAGTAACTTTTGGGCGAAATCGTTCAGGAACAGTTTTTAAGATCTTTCTTACAATCTTAAATTCTGGAATCTTCTCACCCAGGTTAGCACATGAGTTTACGATGTCTTGCAATCGTGTATAGTAGTCCGTGAAAGATTTATTTTCTGCCATCAAGATAGAGTCAAACTTGCTCGTAAGCATTTGCAGTTTCTGAATCTTCACGAGGTTAGTTCCCTCATGTGTAACCTGAAGAACATCCCAGATTTCTTTCGCAGTCTCACATGCTGAGACGCGAGAGAACTCAGTTTGAGATAAGGCATTAAAAATAGCATTAATTCCCTTGCCATTGTAAGAAGATGAATCTAACTCTTCCTTGGTCCATTTCGACCTAGGTTTTAAGGTGCGAACATCACCAATAAATTCAGTTGGATTAGACCATCCTAATTCAATTGATTGCCACACCCGTTCGTCGATGGAAATTAAAAAGGCTTTCATCCGCACTTTCCAGTACGCATAATTTGTTCCATCGAAGAACGGGGGTCGGTTGATGTTTCCACCTTCAACCATTGTTTACAACCCTATTCCCTCTCTGATACCACTTGTTGGGTTATATGTAATAAGGATCTAAATAGGGGAAAAAACACCTAGAGGGGGGTGAATAGGTGTAAACGTATAAACACTCAAAAATCGTTGCGATAAAAACCCAATGCGGAAATAAAAAATAACTCGCAAGATTTTTACGTGGAAAACTCCATCACCGGAGTAAAAAACCACGGGACCGATAACACGGCAGAAATCCACTAGAATTAAAACACGTACAAGGTGATTTACCGTACACACTTACGACTCAACCTTTTCCATACGCTCCTAGAGGATCTTCTCCGCTCGCTCCGCGACGCTTCTCGAATCCACGATCTGCGCCCAACGCCGAATCCACGGCGTCCAACGTCGAATCCACGACGTCCGACCGAGTCCACGGTCTTCACCCAATAGCACCCTTCGAATCCACGAACGTGCCTCGCTCCGAATCCACGAGAGCGGTTGAACCTTGAATCCACAAGGACACGCGAATCCACGCGACGATTTCTGGGGTAATCGTTGTTTTTGGTGGTGATGATCCGCCGAATACTTAGATCAAAGATAGATCGGAAATACCATCTAAGTATTCATTAGTTTGATTCAACTCAAGATGTGAGTATGAAAACCTAGAATCAAACTAATCATATAGATGAAGAAATATAGAGTATTCTCTAATGATTTCCTTTCTTCTCTATATGTGGATCTAGAGCCGTATAAGATGATATATGAAAATGACGGCTATGTGGATTAACCCTAGAAAAAGAGTCATAGGGTCTATTTATCGGTTAGAAACCCTAGGAAGGAGATAAGAATCAAAAACCTACCATTTCTGGAAATTTTACGGACGGCGATCCGGATCGGATTAGCTGTGATCCGGATCGTCGTAACGAGTCAGGTAGTTCCAGAAAAACGAAGGTTCGGGATCCGGATCGAAGTGCTTGATCCGGATCGTTCATACAGTTCACCAAACATCAACGTTCGGGATCCGGATTGCGAAGCCTGATCCGGATCGTTCAAGGAAAATGGTAAACTCAGTGTTCGGGATCCGGATCAAGAAAGGCTACGATCCGGATTGAACTGGTGTATGAACGAACCACCTTCGGGATCCGGATCGAACAACCTGATCCGGATCCTGAGCATGTCCCAAGTCCAGTTTTTGATTTTTATGCAATGAAAGATTCTTCCAAGTGTTTCTACACTACAAGAAGTATTCGGATCACACAAAATCTTTAGTTAAACATACCTGATCCTTTTGAATTCTTCTTTCTTGAGATTGAGTTAAATGATCCAACTTTCTTCACCTTCAATCTTCAGGACTTGAAACTTTCACGAAACTACGCCAACTCAAATTTCGTAACAGTTGTGTCCCCTGGGGTCTCTGCTAGACTGACGTCTTTAGTCATGCAGCCCACTCTACTGGACAGGATCAGAGAGAGACAGAGTGAGGACCCCCACTTGACCAGGATTAGAGATCAGATTTTGAGTGATCAGTCGGGGGACTTTACAGTAGATGCTTCGGGAGTACTGAGGTACAGGGACCGAGCATGTGTGCCAGTGGATGCGGAGATCAGAGAGCAGATATTGCGAGAGGCCCATTATACACCTTATACCCTACATCCTGGTGGGACTAAAATGTATAAGGACCTCAAGGCACACTTATGGTGGAAAGGCATGAAGAGGGATATCGGGAGATTTGTGGCTCAGTGTTTAACTTGTCAGCAGGTGAAAGCTGAACATCGAGTGCCAGCTGGCAAGTTACAAAGTCTTCCAATCCCCGAGTGGAAATGGGACCACATTACGATGGATTTCGTGGTCGGACTGCCGAGGGCACAGGGAGGTGCAGATGCTATCTGGGTAGTTGTAGACCGACTTACCAAGTCAGTGCACTTTTTGCCTATGCAGACTACTTGGCCACTCGAGCGACTAGCCCAGTTATATCTAGATGAGATAGTGAGATTATATGGAGTACCCGCCTCCATTGTTTCAGATAGAGACCCGAGGTTTGCTTCGCGTTTCTAGAGGAGTTTGCAGACAGCCTTGGGGACTCAGCTTAGATTCAGTACAGCTTTTCATCCACAGACTGATGGGC
The DNA here is from genome assembly GCA_029204045.2 of Tillandsia leiboldiana. Lineage (NCBI taxonomy): Eukaryota > Viridiplantae > Streptophyta > Magnoliopsida > Poales > Bromeliaceae > Tillandsia > Tillandsia leiboldiana. Next base: position 17,974 of record JAQNDB010003768.1, read on the forward strand.
AGTCAGAGCGGACTATACAGATCCTGGAAGACATGCTGAGGGCTTGCGTCTTGGATTTCGGCGGAGGCTGGATTCGACACTTATCTTTTTGGCCGAGTTCGCGTACAACAATAGCTTTCAAGCAAGCATTCAGATGGCTCCGTTTGAAGCGTTTATGGACGCAAGTGCCGATCACCGCTTTATTGGAGTGACGTAGGCAAGAGGCGAACCTTGGGACCAGATTTATTGTTAGAGGCAGAGGAGAAGGTCCGAGTGATTCGACAGCATCTTCAGACCGCCCAAAGCCGACAGAGGAGTTATGCCGATGTTCGGCGACGAGACTTGGAGTTTCATGTTGGAGATCATGTATTCCTGAAAGTCTCGCCGTCCAAAGGAATCAGGAGGTTCGACATTCGTTGGAAACTTAGCTCCCGATATATTGGACCCTTTGAGGTATTGGAGCGTATCGGGCCAGTTGCCTACCGACTTGCACTTCCTCCGAGGCTTGCTGGTGTCCACGATGTATTTCACGTTTCTACTCTGAGGAGGTATGTCTTCGACCCGTCGCACGTCATCGACTTCACACCGCTTGAGATCAGCGAGAATTTGAAGTATGAGGAGCGCCCACTGCGAATTCTGGATCGAGAGGTGAGTAGAATTGCACGTCGGGCCATTCCCAATGTGAAGATCCTATGGAGGCAATCCATGACGAGCGCGAGGCTACGTGGAGCTCGAGTCAGAGATGAGGGATACCCAGCCCTAGCTTATTTGAGGCATCGGACTGAGGATTGTTGTTTAGTTTGGTCTTGTTGTCGAGGACGAAACTCTTTTTTAGTGGGGGAGGATGTGATGATCCAGACTTCCGCAGGGACTTTTGCAACGTTAACAGTAACTGTAGAAGCTTACACGGTGTAACGGGGCTAGTAGTGTCGAAATTAGACCTCAGAAATGGACTCGACGCGAAATCGGATCAAGTGGGCTTTTCCGGGAGCTTTCGACAAAATTTCGGATGAGAATTTGGCAAAACGGACAGCGGATTTGGACTCAGCGCGCGAAAACGATCAAAATGGGCTATTTACATGATTTTTTCGCCAAAAGTTACTGTTCACGCCGGAACAATAACTCCAGCACGGCGGCGGCGAACGGCGAGCGGCGTAGCACGGCGGCGCAGCGGCGGAGCGCGGCGCGGGCAGCGCGGGCAGGCGCGCAGGCGGGTTGGTCCACCGGCAAGGCGTGCACCGGGAGCACGGAAGGTTGAGCTTGCCACGTGGCAGCTCCTGATTGGTTGGACGGCGTCAATTGAGGCAGCGGGGCTGCGACACGTGGCAGCACCCCATTGGCCGACAGGATCCGGAAGACCCGGCGCGGGGACCGGGCGTGCTCCCCGGGTGACAAATGGCGATTCCTGAATGGCCTTGCATGGCTGTTTCGTGTTTTGGGGACACGTGGCGCGTCCTGGTTGGTTAGTTTTGGTGTTTCCTATTTTGGGCCGGATTTGGTGTGGAGCCCGAAGATTCCTTGGCCCATTATTTAGCCACATCTCTCTCTATCACTGCCATTTCCGAATTATAGAGAGAGAGAAAGTGAGCTTGTGGCTTATACGAAAATTGTTCCCCCCTCTATCCTCTCTCTCCCCTAGAAGTTTCAGAATTTTTGGAGTTGCCAACAGCGAGTTATCTGCGACGCGGCGCGCTGCGACGATTTTCAGTTTCGGCCCATTTTCCGTCGCAGTTTAGTCAGAAAATTCCTGTGCATTAACCAAGAGGAATTTTTGAGCGATTTCTGCGGCAGCGTGTTCCTAAGAGGTAAGGCTTCGATTTTTGTGTTGATCACTTTGCTCTATTTCGCACTTTTGGCATGGTTCCCGAGGGACCTTTGACCCCTCTTTTTGCTGTGGTATTTTCTGGACAGCATCGACTTCTCTGATTTATATCTTGGGCTAGGAGCATCGGATCGAGGCGTATTAATAGTCGATTTTGATCTACTCGTCGCAAGGAACGCAACCGTATTTTTTATAGATTTTTCGGAGCACTGTACAAAGGTGAAAACTCCTCTTTTTCCGTGCTGTTTGGAAAATAGCAAAATACTGTATTTTGGGATTTGTATTTACACCGGGTGCGTTATTCTGTACAGTTGTGCACTGTTTTCAGTGAGTTGCTGGATTAGAGGACTGTGGACAGCGAGGAAACTATTTGGGTGTGCATTGTGCTTTCCTAGGTGGGTGGTTGTTGCTTACCTCATTTTTTGACTTGCTCACTAGGATTATTGGAATTCCCCTAAATTAAATGTGACAATTGACATCCTATTTGAGAACCATACATGTTGACCCCACAGATTATATGACAGCTTATTTATGTTAAATTGGGACACTATTGTTGGGACAAATGCTATATCATAATCTCGCATGCAAATGACTTATTATGTCGGTACAGTAAGATCAATCTTTTCAAAATAAATATCTGACACTTTTCTACAGTTTTAAATGAGGATAATTGCATGCTTGTATGGACATCTAGGTAGGCCACTATTTATTGCTACACTATCATGTTGGGACTTGACTTAGGAGAAACCATGATTGTTTCCCTTCTCCTTCTCATTTAGACTTTTGAATCTGGTTGCTCGGGTTCGAGCAGGGGTTTGGGATAGTGTAGTCGGGACCTTGGAGTCCGGGACAGGTGGTACTTGATTGTGGATTGTGGGGCATTGTGGTAACCGCGGATATGTGGCGGTTGACCAGATGTTGATTACTTTATCAGGCTTTGGACTTATGGGGTGTTACGGCGACCGCGGACATTAGGCGGTTGACCGGATGTTTACTTATGCATCAGATTGGGGATCATATTTCTTTAGTAGATGGATTTTCCCACTTTGATCATAGTCATGATCCAGTCCTGCTGTTTTTATGATACTTATGTTACTGGTTACTGAGATACTTTACTCGTGTGGGTCGCTCCCCTCGAGTGCCACTCCGGAGTAGGCGGTTGACATATTGGCCAGTGAGTGCCAGACAGTGAGTATCGGTCAGTGAGTACTGATTAGCCAGCAGATACTTGAGACAGATGAGCAGGCAGTGCCCGTGATTACTGGTCCATTGATTGGGTTTATTCAGGCAGTTGACCTCATAGTTGCATTCATACTGTTACCTTTTGGCACTGCATTGAGAGGCATAGTAGTGGTAGTTTTCCTATTTCAGTATCTTATTTACCTTACCACTTCACCTTTTCCCTTCGCCCTAGTAGTCCTAGTGGGTGCGTCAGAGTTTGAGGTTTTACCCACTGGGGGAGGCTACTGGTTTATCTAGTAGTTCTCACCCCCCATTGTTATTTTCTGTCTCTTTTCCTTTGTTTTGCAGAGTCGTCTGCGGGAGCTGGTAGGCCATCGGCAGCTGATCGAGGTAAGGGGATCGTTGAGTAGATAGATCTCCTGGGAGACTGAGAGTTGTTGTTAGCTAGATGTTATACCCTTCACTCAGACTGTTGTATTTTCCTTTTCATTTTGGGGCTGGCTTTAGCCAGCTGGTTGTACTATTTTGGTGAGCTGGGAGATTATTGTATTTATTACAGCTTTATTTTAGTTCCAGTCTGAGATACTATGTGGTTCTTCTATTTCAGCTCTGTATTATGCTCTTTTATTGTTTATCTTATATCTGAGCAGGTTACCAGCGCTTCTTGTACGCGGGAATTTCCGTGTGCACGGCGGATCTGTCGGCGAGCTCGGGTTCCGGTCTACACCCGGGGCGTGACGGATTTACTATAGATAAGATCTATCCTAAAAGATATAGATTTACTTGATATGGTATATCTTATCCCTTTTCCATCTATTTAAATTAAATAGAATCCTAATCAGACTTTGATTTAAATTTGGATTTACTATAGATAAGATCAATCCTAAAAGATATAGAATTACTTGATATGGTATATCTTATCCCTTTCCCATCTATTTAAATTAAATAGAATCCTAATCAGATTTTGATGGGAAGTCGATCTGGAATCTATATAAAGGGGTACTGGTCCTGCCACCTACTCATGTGCATTCTTGTAAGATATCCAATAAATTCACACCATACGGAAGAGTGCCTGAGAAAGGAGGAGAAACCAGATTACCTTGTTCGGTCGGTACTGTTTAGTATTACTACCGGATTTCTTGCTTCCAATGTTTAATTATGACACTTTGTAAGTTATTTTACAGTTTTATTTATAATCCTGAATATTGGTATGTATTCGGTTTTATTTTATACCATATAAATTCCATCAATTGGTATCAGAGAAATGTTAGGTAAATTTAATATTATATGCATAATTTATTTTAATCAAATTATGATGAACTTTCGGAATTATGTATTATGACAGGTGTGATGACCCATATCTTCGTTGGAGGGTTACGGCATGACCAACGACTTTTGGAGGACTATTCTGTGTATTGGATGTGTTTGTGCGTGAATCGGACTCAGGGAATGGACCCCGCGCGAAAAGGGATCAAGTTTACCTTTCGGATGTTTTTGCCGAATTTATAGAAGTGGATTTTGGCAAAACGGACACCGGATTTGGATTCAGCGCGAAAAAATGATGGAAACCGGCTATTTGGATGTATTTTTTTTGAGTCCGGATGCCCAAAAACGGATACCTAGAAATTCTTGGTGCTTTTTGGTGCACGGGGGAGCCGTGGACCAGCGGGGATGACACGTGGCGGCCTGTCATTGGTTGGCGCATGCTGCGCATTCCACGGGATTCTGGCGCTGGCGTAGTGGACCGGGCGGGTGACACGTGGCAGCCTCTTATTGGCGGGCTCACGCGGTGCGGTCCACGGAGTCGCGGCCGGGTGCATGGACCGGGGCGCGCCACGTGGCGGCCCCAGGTTGGCTGGCTCGCGCGCGCGCGGTCCACGCAGCGCGTAGAGTAGGCGGTCGTACCGCACGCTTGGCAGGGGGCGGAGCAGGTGGCAGGCGGGGACTGGGCGCGGCCGCTAGCGTGGCGGGCAGGACGGCAGGCGTGGCGGGCACGGCGGCAGGCGTGGCACACGCGTGCGCCACGTGGCGCCCCGCCATTGGCGGGCGCCACCCACCTTGCCGCTCCGCCAGGGGCACGCGACAGCGCCCGATTCGCCGGGCGCCATTGTCCCATGTTCGGGACACGCATCGCGCGCCCGGGGAATCCGGGCGCTCGTCGCAATTGGGTCGCGGGCGCGGTTTTTGGGCCCGAATTAATTCGGGCGCCCGAATTTCGGGCCCAAATCCGCAAGTGGGCTAGGCTATAAATAACCCACTTCCTCCTCCTTTCTTCTATTTTTTCAAGCTTTAGAGAGAGAAAGAGAGAGAGTGACCTGAAGAAGAGTTCTTTCTCTCTCTGTCCTCCATCTCCCTAGCGATTCCCAGGATTTTAGGAGGCCTCAACATCGGCGATCTCGGCGACACGGCGCGCTTCGACGTTTTCCTTTCGCGGCCTATTTTCATCGCTGTTTGGTCAGAAAGGCCCCTTGTGCTAGTCCAAAGGAATTTTTGGACGATTCTTGCGGCAACATTTTTATATGAGGTAAGCCTTCGATTTCCGTGCTGATCACTTCGCTTCGTTTCGAGTTTTTGGTGCGGTTCCCGAGGCATCTTTTGACCCTATTTTTTGTGGCAACTTTCTGGACAGCGCTGGATTGTTCATTTTATATCTTGGCCTACGGGTGTCGGAACGGGGCGTATAAAACTCGATTTTCATCTAATCGTCGCGAGGATCGCAGCCGTGATTTTTCTGGATTTTTCAGAGGACAGCGCAGAGGTGAGATTCCCTGTTTTCCTGTGCTGTTTTGCAAAACAGCAAGTGCTGTTTTGGGGGAGGTCCATTTATGCCGAGAGCGATTCCTTTTGCAGTGGCTCGCGGATTTTAGGTGTTGCAGGGACAGTTGTTGGATAGCGAGGTGTCTTTTACAGTTGTGGATTTGCGCGTACCAGGTGGGTTTTTTTCTTACCTCACTCTACGATTTACTCACTAGGGCTATTAGAGAAACCCCCTGATTTTTGGATTGACAGTTCGCTACCCTATATGACATCATGCATGATTAAAATAAACTGATTATTTCTTAGACTATTGATGTGGGAATATTTTGGGAAATACTATTGTGAAAACATGATTGTGGGATATTATAGTGGTGATAAATTAACATGCCATGTTGCACATAGACTTTTATGAAAATAGATTATTTTGTTGGAACAAGAGGACATATCTATGTGCGGGTACCACATTGATGAATTATTATGGATCACGGATTATAGACTGTGTAGTTGGTTAGTGATTGTGGCATGTGGTTATACCTATGCGGAGCTACTATTTGATACACATGTGGAACTACTATTTGATACACTCTTTTATCTTTCATGAGGACATTTGCATGCTTGTATGGACATCTAGATATGCCACTATTTATTGCTACACTATCATATTGGGACTTGACTTAGGAGAAACCATGATTGTTTCTTTTCTCATTTTCATTTAGACTTTTGATTCATGTTGCTCGGATTCGAGCAGTGGGGGTTTGGATAGTGTAGTCGGGACCTTAGAGTCGGGATATGGTGGTACTTGATTATGGATTTGTGGGGGATTGCGACAAACCGCAGATAGTAGACGGTGACGGATATTGATTATTTTGCCAGAGTGTGGACTTGTGGGGTGTTGTGTGCAACCGCGGATATTAGGCGGTTGACCGGATGTCGGTGGTTGTACCAGATTGTGGACTTGTGGGGTATTGCGGCGACCACGGACATTGGGCGGTTGACCTTATGGTTACTTTTGCATTGATTGGGATTCAAGGTTCATTAGTGGATGGGTTTTCCCAGTTTGATCATAGTCGTGATCTAGTCCTGCTATATTATGATACTTGTGACGGAGATACTTTACTCGTGTGGGTCGCTCCCCTCGAGTGCCTCCGGATGTAGGCTTATGACCGAGCCATGTGTGCTGGTTGTACTTATTGGGATTCGAGCCATGGTGCCGATCCGCACTTGTGTGGTACCAGATAGGTGCCGGTAGTTACGGGTTCTGAGTTCGACAGCAGAGCAGGCAGTACCGATTTTTACGTGTGGCTAGATTGGGTTATTTGGACAAAATACTGTTTACTGATGCATGCATACAGTCATTTAGTCGGTACTGCATTTAGAGGCATACTAGTGGTGGTTTTCCAATTTTAGCAGTTTATTTACTTACCACTTTACCTTTCCCTTTGCCTCTGGTAGACTTAGTGGGTACGTCGGAGTTTGAGGCTTTACCCACAGGGGGGGCTACGGTTTACTAGTGGTTCTCACCCCCATTGTTGTTTTCCTCTTTTCATCCCTTTGTTTTGTAGGGTCTGCTACGGGAGTGCTGATCCTTCGGTCGCTGTTCGATGCGAGGGGAGTTCACTGGAGCTAGATCCTTACCTGCCCGAGGAGTGTAGCTGTATCCCTGGTTGGAGATTTTAGTACTGTCAGCTGGATTTTGTATAGTATACTTGGAGAGGGATTTCTGTATTTGAGAGATATGCACTAGGTTTTATTATCTCCCTTTTTGGGTCCAGGAATGTTGTATTGAGGATATTGTATGATGTTAATTTATATTTGGGAGATGGATATTGTGTACTTATTTTCGGATGTACAGTAATTGGATTCTTTTCTTCTGCACTTTATTTCCGCTCTGATATTTGCATAGCTGTAGTACTATCTTTTTGTACAGGTTAGACGCTTTGCCTATGCGGATTTTCGTTATGGGTGGCGGATCTGTGGCGAGCCCGAGTCGTCAGTTCGACCCTGGGGGCATGACAACAGGAGTTGCATTTCTATTTTTGAGATATTGATCTTGGTAATGCATACGTCTTCATTACTTATGCAGTACAAAGGTATTTAACTGATACTATATTGTTCATCGTCTTTTCCTACTTGGAAAAAAAAAGGTGGCGACCTATTTAATTAACCACGATCAAGTTAATTAGTCCGCATCTTAGCGACTCTTGGTCGCTTGAAGTGGACGCAGCAAGATTGTGTAACAATCTTTGGTGTTGGTGTCACAACGATTTTGGGTCGCATGATAATTTGGCGTCGCGACAACAGTCCGCGTTTGCCCGTGCATAATATTCAGCCGTACACCTGTGTATATGCTCGGTTAATCATCAACGTTTTTGTACGATTAAGAATAAGAAGAAGATGAACAGTTAGTGTTTGGATTCGGACATGTTTTAATAATTTGTATATAATATTAATTTATCATAAATTTATTTTATCTGATATTTATGGTGAAATAAGGATATACATAATTTTTTGGTATAATTATATTTATTTAATTTTAATTATTGCATCTTCTTTTGTATAATATAAAGTGTTATTTTGATCAGACAAACATGGAAAATTAAATAATCATAATTATTGTTAGATTATTTAAGTCTAGACGCTAAGTTAAATTATTTTATTATTTCGTTTGATAGCTGCAAGCCAAAGCGGCCTAACTAAGAATAATAAATTAATTTACTTTAAAGTAGCGTTCTTTGGATAATTTTTGTTAATTATACGGTACTAAGTTAAATTATTTATTGTTTCAACTGTTGTGTTGCAAGCCAAAGCGGACTCGTTCAGAAGAAATAGTGAATTATCACTTTAAAGAAGTGCAGTAGAAATTGCACCCTATTATTTTGTTTAGCCCGATTCTAGACATAAAGGTATATGGGTGTGTAGGATGGTAATTTCTTGTAACTCGTTTTTTGAAGAAATTGCCTGGCCAAAAGACTGAATTTCTTTATATGAGAAACTTGAAATTATCACGATCTACAGAAAGTTTAAATTAATTTCTGATAAAGAAATTGCTATTTATGCACGTAACTCTGTCCCTAAGGAGGGTTATATGATGTATCATATAAAGTATATGCATAAAGAAAAAAAGTAGAAATATTATGCTCATAATTTCTGCTCCAAAGGAGGTGTTGTGATGTCATATAAAGGTATTTTTCTAATTTTGGTTGTGGAATATTATGATGTGATATTTATTAATAAAGACATGCATTTTATTTTTAGCTATGACTTTATCCTTGTTCCTATTGGTGTTTTATTCCTATACTTATGGTTTTAATTACCCAGAAGGAAAGAACAGATTATGCTTATATTAGGGTGTATGGATCTCGATTGGCTCTAAGAGAGGAAAAAACTCTTTCTCTACAAATCAAAATACGCCAATCCAAACAATATTTTTGGAAAAGGTGAGAGCGCTCTAATCGACTTAGTTGATGCTGATGAAGGCGCGTGTTGGTAAAAACATTCGGAACTCAATTCTGATGTAAGACAGCCCCGCGATTCTTAAATGCTGTGGAGGTTCAATTGTAAGCTACGGTAAGCTTTGGCGAGACCCTATGATGTCTTCCAATGAAGTACTCCGGAAAAGGCTCGATTCGCGGAAGCAATTAGGGAAATGCGAGATATTGGCGCGCAGCTCATTGCACTTGAAGTAACCATCGCTGATTCATTCTTAGTGCACTTTATTTGAAACTCCTTACCATTTGAATATGGACATTTCAGATCTCTTATACCACACATAAAGAAATTGTCAATCAATGAATTGTTGGACTATGTGTGTGCAAGAGGACGGCAGATTGATACAA
>JAQNDB010003769.1:0-27538 GCA_029204045.2 Tillandsia leiboldiana
AGATTTCCTTACGTACGAATTAAAGAGGAAATTAATTAAAGATATAATAGAGCTATATAAGGGATCCCGATTATCGGAAAGAAAAAAGAAAGAAAAATAAAACCCTAACCGGGAGGAGAGAAAGAAAGAGAAAAAGGAAAAGACGGAACCCTAGCCGAAAAAAAGGGAAAGAAGAAAGAGAAGGAGCCCGATCTTCCCGGACATCGAACCGAAGGCAAGAACGCGACCGGACAACCTTCCCGGCGATCTTCGGTTAGTAAAATAATTGTTACAAATATTTGGGATTTTCCGTCGTCCTTTTGTTTGAGTTTTTGGGTTTCTCCGTCGTATCCGTCACCGTCGCCGTCATCGTCGTCATGCTAGGGCACGGAATGGACGCGGAGGCGCGCGGTGCCGCTAGGGCATCGCGGGAGGAGAATCGCGGACGACCGATCGCCGCCGTAAGCGGCGATGGGACGGCGCGGGCACCGCGCGGGCTCTGCGCGGGTCGTACCGCGCGGGCGCCGCGCGGGCGGCACCCGCGCGGACCCGCGACCGCGCGGGCGCCGCGCGGCTGCCGCGCGGGGCGGCACCTGCGCGGACCCGCGACCGCGCGGGCAACGCGCGGGCGCCGCGCGACTTCGCGCGGGCGGCACCCGCGCGGACCCCGCGACCGCGCGGGGGCGCAGCGCGGGGCACCCACGCGGGCGCCGCGTGGGCAACCCCGCGCGGGGGCGCCGTGCGGGGCCACACCCGCGCGGGCGCTGCGCGGCCGCCGCACGGGCAGCACACGCGCGAGGCGCCGCGCGCGTGGGCGCTGCCCGCGGAGACACGCCGCGCGGTTTCGAACCGCGCGGGGCTCCGGCGGACGGCGACGGCGGCGCGGGATTCCGGTTTTCGTCACCCGGACGGTGTTGGACTTTTCCGTCGAAAAGAGTAAATTGGGTCTTTGTTTTAGGATGTTAGTGCACGTTTTTGACTATAGATATCCTTGCGAACTTTCTTTAGGTCCAGGTGCGCAGCGGGGGTGCGCGAAGGATTCAGGTGTTCCGATTTCTCTTCAACTAGGTGGGTACGGTTGCAATAAGTGCAACAAGTGCAGTAAGAGCATCGATCATCATTAAAATGCTCTTAATTGGTCTAACAAAGTAGATGGACAGTTTAACCTTTCGCATAATTGTATTTTATCTAACAATTGAAGCGGCTGCGGTCGCGGTGCTCACTACACGCCGATCTCGGCAAATCCGTTTTCGGATGCTGCACGTACACAGGCGGATTGGCCTCCGCATGGGTGTACTTTTCCGGAGAAGTGGTCTTTTTGACCCGTGTACCTCACAAAGGGGTGGGAGCCGTGAGGACCTCTTCGCGCCCGCTGAAAATAGCACACCAGCACCGTGAAGAGGTTAAAAGCATCAAAAGGTGTTTGCGCACGAGGAGAGACTTCATGTCTCCCTGACAGGTACTCTGGGGTTAGTGCCCAACTTATTTATGTGCAAAGTTAGCGAAAGGTTCCGGTGTAATCGGTTTGCTCCTTATTCTCTTTTGATACTTAGACATCTACTTTGTTTGTCACTGACTTTACCCACTCCGTGACAGGTGTTACCAGGTGCGTTAGCCGGGAGGGCGGTGAGACTGCGTCGCGAGAACCGTAGTCAGGATACTTGGTTTTTATCTCGTTTTCTTATACTTTAAATAGTTAATTTGCTTGTGGATCATATTAGTCGTGGACATGTATTAGTTAGCACTGTGGATGAGATGTACCTTTGCGTTTTAGATACTTTTAGTAATGTTTTCTTATGCGGCACGCTTTCATGAAAAGCTAAATGATTTCGAAAATGTTTTCTCAAAACGAAGTGCCGTGTGGGCACGGGTTTGCAACCGCTGGTTTTATCCTTTCCAAACAGTGACGCCGCTTTAATAACTTGCTTGAAAAAAAAACAAGGTGTCGAGTGGACACCGGTCTTTTAAAACATTAGTTAAATTACTGTACTCTGTTTGACGATGTATGTCTATTGTATGGTTGATGGTTGATGTATGATGTTGTAAATGAAACGCATGTTGTAAATGAGACGCCGTGCATATACAAAGGAAACTCTGTCCGTGGGCAGAGAGAATTTGTGTATGTGGCGGTCTGGCACGCACCGGGGATGAGGTTTAAGTTACCTTGTTAAGAAAAAAAAATAATACACGCAATTTTCGCTTGAAAGACTCAAAAACCCCCGGGGGCGTGACACCTACACCTTCCCACCTTATTCTTTTCGCCCTTACCCATAGTTACTAGAAGAAAGCCTCCATTGTAGAAATAGGTTCGTTCGGACTACGGGCAATCCCTCGAGGCAGGTAGCTATGTTCCTTCCCGGCCAGCGAGGTGGGCAGGTTCTTATGCTCTATGAACTAGTGGGTATCCCGCTTAGGGATCTCGGTGGGGCGCTCGGGATAGACAGTCACTGCAAATTTGTAAGCGGTGTTTGACTGCCTGAAGTTTCAAGTGCGCCTCCGGGAACGGGCTTGCTGGAACTTGCGAACTTAACTTGTAAGAACGTTTTCTGCTCGCCTTTCTTAGATTGGTGGAGGGTAGTGGAGTAGCGTCCATAATTTTGGTAGATCTGACTCTCGACCTAGAGCCTTACTTTACGACGTTCTTGTTGCCGTGATTGGTAGGTGTGTCGTCGGCACTGTCGGTCGTGGGTGTTTGGGGAGGGGATACCCTAACTCGATTAGTTGGGAGATCCCCTTTAGCATCGACCCGACGCCCTCCGACCCCACAACGGGAGGAGAGGGCACCGCTGCTAACCGGTGAGGTTGGAGTTCCAAGCGATTAGTTTTGTACTTTCCTGTCCGATAAAGTTGGGAAGGCTACGTTGTCCTTGGGATTTAGTGGTAATCCTGCTTAAGGAGTTCGATGTGATCCTCGGTATGGATTGGCTCACTAAATACCAGCGGTGACTGAGTGTGAGAAGCTCAGGTGCGGCTGCAGGGACCCTGGGCTTTCCGGATCACGTGTACTTGGCATGTAAGAGCACCTCCTTCTCTTCTACTATCTCTGCGTTGCGGGCTAGGAAACTGATGGAGAGTGGATGTGTAGCATACATGGCCTCGGTGGACTTAGCGACTCGATCCTCGGCACTGCTCTCGGATATCCCTATCGTAAGGGATTTCTCAGACGTTTTTCCGACCGAACTGTCCGAGATGCCCCCCGAGCGAGAAACCGAATTCACCATCGAGCTTCTCCCGGGTATGCAACCTATCACCAAGGCACCGTATCGAATGGCGTTTGTAGAATTAAGAGAGCTCAAGGCACAACTAGAAGATCTTTTGGATAAGGGGTTCATCAGGCCAAGTGTGTCGCCTTGGGGCGCACCCGTACTCTTCGTACGGAAAAAGGATGGGAGTTTGCATCTTTGCATCGACTATCGGGAGATAAACAAGGTTACGGTGAAAAACAAGTATCCCTTGCCTCGGATTGATGACCTGTTCGACCAACTACAAGGAGCGACAGTATTCTCGAAGATAGATTTGCAGTCCGGCTACCATCAGCTTAAAGTTCGAGGTGAGGATATACCTAAAACAGCCTTTTGAACTCGATATTGTCATTACGAGTTTACGGTTATGCCGTTTGGACTTACGAACGCCCCAGCGGTGTTCATGGATATTATGAATAGGATATTCAAACCCTTCTTGGACCAATTTGTAGTGGTCTTTATTGATGACATTTTGGTCTACTCACGAACAGATGAGGAACATAAGGAGCATTTGCGAGTAATCCTTCAGACTCTCAGGATCAGAAGTTGTTTGCTAAGCTCAAGAAGTGTGAGTTCTGGCTTCGTGAGGTGAGCTTTTTGGGACACATAGTTTCCGCAACGGGAATTGCGGTGGATCCTAAGAAGGTGGAGTCAGTAACTAACTGGCCCCGACCGACTACAGTGACGGAAGTCCGAAGCTTCTTCGGTTTGGCGGGGTATTATAGACGCTTCGTGGAAGGTTTCACAAAAATTGCCACCCCTCTGAGTCGTCTAACCCGAAAAGGGGAGAGATTTGTGTGGATGACTCAATGCCAGGAGAGCTTCGAGGAACTCAAGGACAGGCTAACACGGGCACCCGTGCTTACATTACCGACACCCGGTGAGGACTTCGAGGTTTATTGTGATGCATCACGGAGGGGTCTTGGAAGTGTGCTGATGCAACAGGGAAGAGTCATAGCCTACGCATCAAGACAACTCAAGGATTATGAGCGAAATTACCCTACTCACGATCTGGAACTCATAGCGGTCGTTTTCGCTTTAAAACTCTGGAGGAACTACCTTTACGGAGCTCATTGCAACGTGTTTTCTGATCACCAGAGCCTTAACTACTTTTTCACGCAAAAAGATTTGAACTAACGGCAGAGACGTTGGTTGGAATCGTTGAAGGATTATGATTTGACCATTCAGTACCACCCTGGAAAAGCAAACATAGTAGCCGATGCCTTGAGCAGGAAGGGTCAAATAGAAAAGTTACCAGTGAGCACTATCACTCAGCAAGACCGTTTAATCGCGGATTTCTTGCGGATGAGATTAGAGGTTGTGCCGGCGGGTGCTGTTTCGCGACTTTTGTCCCTGGTGGTCAAGCCTACCTTGTTTGAGAAAATCCTGGAAGGTCAGAAGACTGACGCTCAACTACAGCTTGTACGGGACAGGATTCCTTCGGACCGGGAGGGCGACTTTTCGGTCGGTGCGGACGGTGCAATGTGGTTCCGAGGACGCATTTGTGTGCCCGATCTACCTGATCTGAAGGAAGAGATATTATCAGAGGCGCATTGCGCTTCTTACGTGGCGCATCCCGGTGGTACGAAGATGTACAGGGACCTTAAGCAGACTTTTTGGTGGCCTAAATTGAAGGGAGACGTAACGCGGTTCGTGGCGCACTATTTGACTTGTCAGCAAGTAAAAGCTGAACATCAGCGCCCCGCGGGGAAGCTGCAACCTTGTCACGCCCCGGGGGATTGTTTTTAGCGGAAACGAATTACAAAAGGTATGTATATTACAAAAGGTATGTATTTATTTTTTTTTTGAAAACCTTCTTCCCCAGTGCGTGCCCAGATCCGCCACATATACAGGATCACTCTACAAACGGACAGAGTCTCCCCTGTATATGCACGGCGTCACGGTTTGTACAATGTCCAATAACGGGTAAACATTCAATCACAACAATCCAGACATACAACCATTCCCAATGCGCTGAATAAAACTCACGGCCGATTAGTTTGAAAGGATAAACCCACAATTGTTGAAACGGCGCCCACCCGGCACCCATATTTTGAAAACCCTTTTTGAAAGCAACATAAACTCAGGGGTTTTGGAAAACAGTGCCCACACGACACTTAGGTTTTGAAATCCATTTTCGCAAACCATAAATCCACAAGGTTTTGAAAACGGTGCCCACACGACACCTGAGTTTTTGAAATAGTAGTTTTCGCAATCTTTTCTTTTGTTTGCTCTTTTATTTTCCAAAGCGGCCCACAGAGATGTAAAGAAAACTAAACAATTTATTTGTCACCATACTGACATCCACACCGACCCCACGAGGGTATCGAGAACCATCCACAGTCTACAAATAATAAATGGAATATGAAAGAAAGAGATAAAGTACTGTTCAGGTCTCCAGGGACCCAGAATCCCTTGTCGCGGCCTCACCGTCGCCTAACTCTCCCCCCTGTAGGACCCTGTCGCAAAGTGGGAAGTCAGCGACTAAACAAAATGATAATAGCAAAGCAGGTAAAGAAAACGTCCAACCGTAGCCTATCCGGAGCAACCACCCTCGCAAGGGAAAAATAAAATCAAACACCTGTAAACCTGCAATACCCGATCCCGTCGGACAACTAAACCGACGGATCGCACCGCGCCCAAGTCGGACAACTAAACCGAATGGGTCGCACCGCTCCCACGTCGGACAACTAAACCGACAGGTCGCACCGCTCCCACGTCGGACAACTAAACCGACGGGTCGCACCGCTCACACCTTGGCGCATCCAAGCCCCACAACTAAAGAGGCCCCACTCCGTCCTGTGGGTATACACGGGTCATCGACCACTTTTCCGGAAAAGCGCACCCTTTGCGGTGGCCAACCGCGGGTGCGCGTGCTGCAGCCCTGAGCAAGGTAACCAACCATATCAATAGTATTAAAGAGTAAGCTATAACCACTATCGTGTTAGCAACATAATATATATAATCAAGAGTAGAGTTATAACCGCTATCATGTTAGCTACATCGTGTAAAATCAAGAGTAAAACGACCGCCGGAAAACCGGCGCTAAGTACCGAAATAAAACCCACAATTTAAATATATTTCCAGTTTTCAAAGCCCGACCCTAACCCTCAGGACAAGTACTCACAGTATGATAACCATAACTGAAACGAGATTGTGCACAAAGGGTTTCTAAGGGTGTACCCACCTGAAACGCGAAGAAGAAGGTGTACGGAACTCCCGCTAAAACACTCCCACCCTGTGCCCGAAAAGGTACAGTAAATAATGATGTTAAAAACATCGTCGTGGTCAAAAACACTGAACAACGGGGCGAAACGGGCCAAAAACGGGCCGAAACGGAGTTACCGGGCTTCCGGGCTGGGGGCTGGTGCACGGGCAGAGGCGTGGACCGGGTCCACAGTGCAGAGGGTGCGCGGCGCAGACCGGGCTCATCCGGGTGCGTGCACCAGGCAGCTTGGGCCGGGCCGGTGCACGCGCAGGGCGTGCACCGGGCTCACTCCCACGGGCGCTGCGGCACGCACCGGGTGCACGCTGGAGGCGTGCACCGCGGTAAGCGGGCCGGGCCGGTGCACGCGCAGGGTGCGCACCGGGCTCACCCCCATGGGCCGCGGCGACGCGCACCGGGTGCACGCTGGAGGCGTGCACCGCGATGCGCGGGCCGGGCTGGCGCACGCGACCGTGCGCCCGGTTCCGCGCCTTCGGGCTGCGAGACGTGCGCCGGGCGCACGCCGCTCCGGTGGACCGCGCGGGGTGTGGTCCGTACGGGTGAACAGTAACCTCCCGTTTCGTCTCCCCGCGGCTCCGGTGACGGCCCCGCGAACACCGCGACTGCGGCAACGACCCCGTGGGCATGATAACGGCGGCGGCGGCCTCCCGTTTAACAACGGCGGCGGCGGCTTCCCGTTACCCACACAACCCACCCGGCGTGCGACACCCGAACGACCACCACCCCTCGACCCCACAGAAATTGCAAAAAGGACAAAAAGGAAAGCTCCAACCGCTCACCTTGATTCCGCCGGAGGAGGATGAAGGAAGAAGATCGTCCCCTCCACGCCCGATCAATCCCGTAGAGAATGGACGATTTTCCCTTTCTCTGCTCGATTCTCAGTCTCGGTTCCTCCGCCGTTTCTTGGAAAAAAGGGAAAAAAAAGGGTTTCTAGGGTTTCCCCCCCGCACCCCGATCGGTTTAACTTATACGAAGAGACTTTAAAATTAAACCCAGGTCAACAACCTTAGCCTTTTGAAATTGAACGAGAGGTCTAGATCGCCTCGGAAAACATGCCGATCGCCGGCACGCATTCCGATGCACCCAAGCAGATAGCAAACTTCAAAAATTGTTTCTGGGAGATCCCGGGGTCGGAATTCAAATCCGATCGCGCCACGACGGTCTGCCCAAAAATTCTCGAATTTCAACCCCTCCATAATCGATTGAAAAAAATATTCAATTAGGACCCAAAACGGAAACCGTAAGGTCGAGGTACCACCAAATAAATAAAATAATCCACTGACATAAAAAGATGAAAGGTCCGATCACAGCAGGATCCCGTCCGATCGCCTCGAAAAGCGTGCCAGCCACTTAGCGCGGGTTTCAATGCACCACTCAAAGCAAACGCTTTGACCCCCATTCCGGGAGATCCGTAAATCGGAAACCGAATCCGTTCGCTTTGCCGTCCTCCGTTTTTCGAGCTCAATCGCAGAAAAATACTCGCGGTCCAGGCCAGCCCATTGCAGAAAACGCAGTTACAAGTTTTCCTAACAGTCCCGTCAGAAATAAAAGGGAGGCCTACCCGGGCAAGGGGACGCAAGGACTCTACATCACTCACCACTTAAAAGAAGTTTCGTCCTCGAAACTTAATCCTGGTCTGCAACGAGTAAATCTGGGTAGCAACTTTCTCTTCTCTGACGGTAGTTCCCAAGTCGCTTCACGTGCTTCCTGGTGGCTCCACAGGACCTTCACATAGGGGATCGTCCGGTTGCGCAAACGTTTATGTCCTCCCGTGCTAAGGTCCGCACTGGTGTTTCACCGGAGCTCAGGTCCTCTCTAAGCTCCACAGCAGTGATCATCCATCATCCCAATCAAGTACGCAGGCTCGAAGCATATCTTCGAGAATCCGGATCGCTCGCTCGGACTGTCCGTCGGTCTGGGGGTGAAACACCGTGCTGAAGTGTGGTTTAGTCTTTAAAGCTTGCCCTAGACTTTGCCAACTGTTCGACACCAGCCGAGAGTCTCTAGTCCACGTCGTACGGATGGTTGGAAAAAGAGTCGCCTTCGTTAGTCGATCTACCGTGACTCAAACTGCATCGCGTCCTTGAATATCTTCGTGTCACCCGGATGCGCCGTATAGGGGGGGCAGTGCGCCTCTAACGGTATCTCCTCTTTCAACTCTGGCAGCTCCGGTAAGCAATTTCGCCCTCGAAAACGTGTTGTGTCGTTCGCACTCGCTGAAGAGTCGCTCGCGTGATCCGGGGGTCTTGTCTCGAATAAGTTGTATCTGTGCGCCTGTTTTCTGACCTTCTAGACTTGG
Organism: Tillandsia leiboldiana; assembly: GCA_029204045.2. Lineage (NCBI taxonomy): Eukaryota > Viridiplantae > Streptophyta > Magnoliopsida > Poales > Bromeliaceae > Tillandsia > Tillandsia leiboldiana. The sequence goes on from JAQNDB010003769.1 coordinate 8,747, forward strand.
CTCGACCATCAACGATAAAAGTCGCGCGACAGTACCGGTCCTGCTGAGTACTCGCGCTCGTCAGTTTCCTCCTCGACTTGACCCTTCCTGCTCAAAACATCCGTTACTACACTTGCTTTTCCCGAGGTGATACTGGACGGTCCAGCCGAGTCCTTCAGCAACTCCAACCCATGCCTCTGCCGCAAAAACAATTCCTTCTCTGCGAACAAAACTCAACGCTCTGGCGATCCAAAAACACATCCCGATGAACTCCAAAAGGTGGTGTCTCCAACGTTTTAAAACGGAGACGACTGCTGCCAGTTCCGGATCGTGTGCCGGGCAGTTCCGCTCATATTCCCTGTGATTCCCGTTGCTGACACAATGTGCCCCAAAAAGTCCACTTTGCGAAGTCTGAACTCACATTTCTTAAACTCAGCAAACAGCCCCTGGTCCCTGAGAGTCCGGAGAATAATCTGTAAGTGCCTCTCGTAGTTGATCGAAGTGGTCGTCCATTCCGGACTTGTTCTTCACTGTAACCTTGTCTATCTCCCTGTAGTCGATGCGTAGACGCAGTCCTCCGTTCTTCTTTCGCACGAAAGGCACGGGTGCGTCCCAAGGCGACACACACGGTCTGATGAACCCTTTATCCAGAAAACTCCTAGTTGTGCCCGGTAGAAGCTTGAAAGAGAGGATGACCCCCTTGCTCGGGGGTATTCTCGGCAGTTCAGTCAGGAGGACGTCGAAAGTAACCCCTACAACGGGGGTGTCAGTGAGAAATGCAGAGGGTCAAGTCGCTAGGCTCACTGAAACCAAGTAACTATACATCCGCCTGGTACCTCGTGAACCGGTCCATGCCCAGCACCTCGTAGTAATCCTGCTTCCCGACTCGGAATTCCCCGTCACAACGCCGCCGGTCCGCAAACCACCCCAGCTAGCGCTGAGCAGTTAGCAACAAAATCTCGCGATGCGTCGAGGTACCCCAGTCGTACTACCCAACCAGTACCAATGAGCCCTTAAAAGTCTAGAACAACGAACCCGAAAACAAGGAAAACAACCGCACTAACGCATTCACAAGGCTTCAAGAGGTGCCAACAAAACAGGCTGGGTTACTAACCACCCGAAATTTCCTCCCTGCACACAACGAACTCACCTGTCACCCACCCGGACCGCTCCTCTCCGTCACCAACACGGATCACAAGCTCGAAGTCTAACCACCATCCCGGACTACCCGTTCCGACTGTCCATCCTACCGAGGCGACGGTCAAGGCTATCGTTAGGTTTCAGCTCTAGGACTCACCATAAGGTCTACCCCACAAAAAGGGCTGCGTACGGGGCCTCCTAGCCGAAAGTGACCAGTGCCAAAACTCCGAGTAGTCGCCAGATTCCCCCTTGACTCACACCTGGCCCAAAAGATCAACAATCCAAAACGCTCCCAAAACTAAGCCTCAAGGCTATGTCTTAGTCATGGGAAGCTAGCAACACAACCCGCCAGGTAAGGTCCTACCTCCGTCCTGGCACCGACGGGGTGTGACGCTCTCAATTGCCCCTAACTCTCGGTCCCAAACCGTTGCCCCACCAAGTACCGGGCATCGAAACAAGCGGTAAACCTCCAGACCAAAAGTGACACTCCCAACTAGGAGAAAACCTAAGCTCTAGGTCCGCTCAACAGTGACCTCAGGTACCGAAGACTATCCATCTGAAACCAAAAGGGTCAGAAGAAGACAAGCCACGAAAACAGCAAGAAGAACCCTATCAGAAGTTACCTAGGTTCACTAAACGCACTCGAGGGGATCACACGCCAACCCACCAATAGGACGACCTAACCGGCCCTCTAGCGCAGAACACAGGAACTCGACCCAGAGCTACCGGGCATCACCCAGCGTCAAAAGCTAATTCCCTCAATAACAAGTCGCCACTTACGCGCACTTGTGCAACGCGGGACACGGCCTCTCTAACCAAAATCGAGCCCAAACGGACAAGATTCACTAGCCCTGGGGGTCTCCTTTTTCAATCCAAAGGAGAACCTCAAGGCCCCCATCACGTCGATCTCTACAACCATCGCAGTGTCTATAGTGAGAAGCCGAACTATGGGTAACAATCATAGGGGAAGAATCCTCATTCCCACCCATACCTTGCCCATGGTGCAAAAAGAAACGGCCGACTACCCGCTAAAACCCAACACCCGAAGACCTAGAAGGTACAACCTTAGACCAACGGCTGTCCAGTTACCCACGACCGACAAACAGCCGACCACTAACAAACACCGGCGGATTACTCTACCCCCGGTCGCCGTCACTAACGACGACCAGCACGTCGGCAGGGGAAGGGGGTTCGAAAAACAAAAGCCGGCGCAACGATCTGCTGTGATAACAGCCGCACCAAGTGCATGAACAACGTCAGCAGGCCCACCGTGTCCCGTGCTGGTTGCTTAATCCATTGATTCCTAGCAACCATAAATACCCCGGTGGCAGCCGGCCTCGACCCCAGCCTCCACAACAACACGACTACACATGCACGACAACCGCGCTAAACCGAGAAACAAAACTTAACCCATAAACCCACACAACACAAGTCAGTTTTAGCCTCCTGCTAGCATAGCACTCAAACAACTATCGAGAAAAGGGACCTATACTTTCCCCCCCCCACCCCCCCCCCCCCCCTCGATCACTCGCGTTCTACACTTCTATGCCATTCATTTCATTCATTTGTAACTAAGTGAGGTATCTTTGTGGATGTCGGGCACAAACTGTTGTGATTGAAGAAAGTCTCTTATACCATCTTAATCTGTCACGCCCCGGGGGATTGTTTTTAGCGGAAACGAATTACAAAAGGTATGTATATTACAAAAGGTATGTATTTATTTTTTTTTTGAAAACCTTCTTCCCCAGCGCGTGCCCAGATCCGCCACATATACAGGATCACTCTACAAACGGACAGAGTCTCCCCTGTATATGCACGGCGTCACGGTTTGTACAATGTCCAATAACGGGTAAACATTCAATCACAACAATCCAGACATACAACCATTCCCAATGCGCTGAATAAAACTCACGGCCGATTAGTTTGAAAGGATAAACCCACAATTGTTGAAACGGCGCCCACCCGGCACCCATATTTTGAAAACCCTTTTTGAAAGCAACATAAACTCAGGGGTTTTGGAAAACAGTGCCCACACGACACTTAGGTTTTGAAATCCATTTTCGCAAACCATAAATCCACAAGGTTTTGAAAACGGTGCCCACACGACACCCGAGTTTTTGAAATAGTAGTTTTCGCAATCTTTTCTTTTGTTTGCTCTTTTATTTTCCAAAGCGGCCCACAGAGATGTAAAGAAAACTAAACAATTTATTTGTCACCATACCGACATCCACACCGACCCCACGAGGGTATCGAGAACCATCCACAGTCTACAAATAATAAATAGAATGTGAAAGAAAGAGATAAAGTACTATTCAGGTCTCCAGGGACCCAGAATCCCTTGCCGCGGCCTCACCGTCGCCTAACTCTCCCCCCTGTAGGACCCTGTCGCAAAGTGGGAAGTCAGCGACTAAACAAAAATGATAATAGCAAAGCAGGTAAAGAAAACGTCCAACCGTAGCCTCTCCGGAGCAACCACCCTCGCAAGGGAAAAGTAAAATCAAACACCTGTAAACCTGCAATACCCGATCCCGTCGGACAACTAAACCGACGGATCGCACCGCGCCCAAGTCGGACAACTAAACCGAATGGGTCGCACCGCTCCCACGTCGGACAACTAAACCGACGGGTCGCACCGCTCCCACGTCGTACAACTAAACCGACGGGTCGCACCGCTCACACCTTGGCGCATCCAAGCCCCACAACTAAAGAGGCCCCACTCCGTCCTATGGGTATACACGGGTCATCGACCACTTTTTCGGAAAAGCGCACCCTTTGCGGTGGCTAAACCGCGGGTGCGCGTGCTGCAGCCCCGAGCAACGTAACCAACCATACCAATAGTATTCAAGAGTAAGCTATAACCGCTATCGTGTTAGCAACATAATATATATAATCAAGAGTAGAGTTATAACCGCTATCATGTTAGCTACATCGTGTAAAATCAGGAGTAAAACGACCGCCGGAAAACCGGCGCTAAGTACCGAAATAAAAACCCACAATTTTAAATATATTTCCAGTTTTCAAAGCTCGACCCTAACCCTCAGGACAAGTACTCACAGTATGATAACCATAACTGAAACGAGATTGTGCACAAAGGGTTTCTAAGGGTGTACCCACCTGAAACGCGAAGAAGAAGGTGTACGGAACTCCCGCTAAAACACTCCCACCCTGTGCCCGAAAAAGCTACAGTAAATAATGATGTTAAAAACATCGTCGTGGTCAAAAACACTGAACAACGGGGCGAAACGGGGCGAAACGGGCCAAAAACGGGCCGAAACGGAGTTACCGGGCTTCCGGGCTGGGGGCTGGTGCACGGGCAGAGGTGTGGACCGCGTCCACAGGGCAGAGGGTGCGCAGCGCAGACCGTGTCACGCCCCGGGTGTAAACCAGAACCCGGGCCCGCTCACAGATCCGCCGTGCATGCGGTATTTCCCACATACACGAAGCGTTGGTAACCTGCTCAGATAAGCAATAATAATAAAAGAGCATAAAGTAATCAGAGCTAACTAAAACTACTGTAACTCAGACAGAAACTGGAAGTAAAAAGTACAACAGTAAAATAAACTACAGATGTCTCTCACACCGCTACTACAATATATACAGCTGGCAGAAACCAGACCCGAAAGAAAGTAACTAAATACTGTCTGAGAAGTCCAGGTACCCAAAACTCTCCAGCTACAGTCCGCGGGTGGCACTCTATCTAGTCCGCGATACGCTTGCCCCGATCAGTTGCTGACGGCCCAGCAACTCCCACAGAGGACTCTGCAAAACAAGGAAGAGAGAGAAACAAGCAAAACCGTGGGGGTAAGTACTACTATATACAGTAGCCTCCCCTAGTGGGTAAAGCCTCAGCTCAGGTATGCCCACCAGGAAGATCAGAGGCATAAAGGAAAGGGATAAAAAGGGGAGTGTAATATGAGCAACTCAGATGAAATGCTACCCCTAATATGCCTCTACATGCTAAACCAATCAGGATGACAAAGTATGCATCTGTGTCAGAAGCCTGTCTAGATGACCCAATCTGACCGCCAGTGGACACTGGCACTGCCTGCTCTGCCGCCTCGGGTATGCCAGCCTACGCATAACACCGAAGCAAAGGAGTCCCCAGGACTCAAAGTCTGGCAACCGCGCACTCCGGAGTCGCACTCGTGGGGAGCGACCCACACGAGAGAAGTAAGTAACCACAAGTAACTGTCTCTAGCAGGACTGGATCGAGACTCAAAGAAGTGGGAAAAACCCTCCACTAAAGCAAGCCCGATCCCCCAAGTACCCAATCTGATGCAATAAGACGACCCGGTCAACCACCCAAGATCCGTGGTCGCCGCAACACCCTGTCAAAAGCCCACACTGTCCCAGATCCCCAATACCTGACTACACTGTCCGATACCCGCTCGAACCCGAGCAACTATGCCTCAAGTCTACCAGGATAGAAGAAGGAGAATTAGATGCATGGTTTCTCCTAAGTCAAGTCCCAAAAACAGTGTAGCAGTAAAAGATGACATTATTAGGTGACCCGTTTAATCATGCATTGTTCCAACATTTGTCCAATTTCCCATAATAAGCAATATAGAGTGACCTGAGCTAGAGTGACAGTCTTATAAGAGGAATTATTAGTTTTACAGTCCACAATTACTATTTTATCTTCAGATATACCGTTCAGATTTGATAAGTGGTTAAAACAGGTGATCATTCTAACAATAGGATCTGATTAATAAGAGTTAATTCCCTAAGCATGCAAGTCTACCCATCTTATATTTAGCATCTTCAATTTAGGGGCACTCTAACATTCCTAGTGGCATACCAAAGAGAGGAGTACAACAACCACCCACCTGATCAGTCGAGCTGTCAAAAGTCCTACAACTGATAATACCAAAGATGGCGGCTACACAGAGTCCAAACGGTCCCGCGCAGTCCACACTGCTCCTGGGTACAAAAACCGAGCTGTCACAATCCATATATATCCCCAGAACTGCCAAATTTAACAAACAATAACTCCGCTGCGAAGATGAACAAAAATCACCTGCTCACCATCCTCAGAAAAATCCAAATAAAATATCCCCGCGGTCTACGCGTCGATAGCTTCGAAACGACTACCTGCACATCCAAATCCGAGTTTTCTACGCTGAGATATAAATCCGGCAAGAAAATAACCTCTAACCCTACTGTAGAAATTTCCCCAGATCAACATCCGGAAAGAGAGGAGATTCTCACCTTCGAGGCAATCTCCTAAAGTCCTGAGAAAAATACAGAAGATTCCTCGCGAAGAGTAGATGAATTTAGGCTCTTGAATCACCCTGATCCGATGTCTGTACGCGAAGTTATGGCCAAAACACCGTGTCGCTGTCCAAAAATCCGCAAAGAAAGAGGGGCAACAGAACACTCAAATATCTCCAAAATCCGAAATTAATTTGGGGAAACTTTGAATATCAAAATCAAAGTCCTACCTGTCGTGAGTCCAACGGCGCTAAAATCGTAGAATTCAGGTGTCGGGTAAAGCCAGGAGAGTCTGCGCACCGAGAGGACGCAAAACGGGTCGAAGACGAACTAAGCGCGCCGCGTCGGAAAACGGCCAACCTCAGAAACCGTGCACCACCACAACTCCGGAAAGCTACTGCTGGAAAGATCACTGGCAGGGGAAGACTTCTTCTTCAGAGCCCACTGCGAAATTCCCACAGGAAATGGGTGAAAAAATGGCCTCAAACCGGATAAACAAGCCTTAATAAGGCTTACCGGATTCCCGGATCCAACCCGTTAGCCCGGGCTGATCCGGCGCGGCCCGGGTCGGACCAGACGCCGTCCAACCCGCCTGGGCGCCCGCCACGTACCCCCAAACAGGGGACAGCCGTGCGGGGCCACCGCACGCGCGCCACGCGCCCCCCCGCTACAGCGGCGGGGCCCCGCGGGTGGCGACGCGTGGCGCAACGCCACGCGTCGACCGCTCCGCCGCCCCCGCTCACCGCTGAAGGGCCCAGTGGGCCGGGAGCGCGTGGACCCGCCAATGCCGCTGTGCCACGTGTCCTGCACCCGGTCCACGCGCCGCTTCGCACTTTTCCCTGGACCGAGCCGCGCGCACCCGCCAATCCGCACGCGCCACGTGGCCCGCCCCGCGGTCTATGCACCCGCGCGCCTTTCCCGTGGACCAGGCGGTGTGGGCCGACCAATCCCGAGCCGCCACATGGCACCAGCCGGTCCACGGTCACCCCCCATGCACCCGTTTTCCCCCGAAACTTCCGGTAGCCCGTTTTTGGTCATCCGGACTCCAAATTTGGCAAATAAATAGCCGTTTTCAAGTGTTTTTCCGTGCTGAATCCAATTCTACCATCTGTTTGGCCATAAACCTTCCCGAAATTTTGGCAAACACAGCCGAAGGCCAAAACAGTAAAAGATACCACTCAGGTCCAACAGTAGCACCACTTTGATGCACCTTGGGCCAGATACACCAACAATAGGTGTTCTCAACTGTAGATTCAGTCGGAAAACTGTACGGGGTTTACGGTCTCCACATCCTCCCCCACTAAAAGGGAGTTTCGTCCCCGAAACAAAAGGAAAGTAAACCTGCGCACCACAATCAGGAATCTCGAACAGGGAAGGGTAGGTATCCCGCATCGCCGTCTCAAGCTCCCAAGTGGCCTCTCGTTCCTCATGGTTGCTCCAAAGGATCTTCACATAAGGTATTGCCCGGTTGCGCAATTCCCTCACCTCACGAGCCAGAATCCGCAATGGGCGCTCCTCGTAAACCAAGTCCTCGCCGATATCCAAGGATGCGAAGTCGATGACATGAGACGGATCGAATACATATCTCCTCAAGGTCGAAACATGGAAGACATCGTGAACACCAGCCAAACGGGGAGGTAGAGCAACTCTATACGCCACAGGGCCTACCCTCTCGAGCACTTCAAAGGGTCCAATGAAGCGAGGACTAAGCTTTCCCCGAACTCCAAATCTCTTGACCCCTTTCGAAGGCGAAACCTTCAAAAAGACATGATCCCCAACCTGGAACTCAAGGTCTCGCCGCCGAACATCTGCATAACTCTTCTGGCGACTCTGGGCCGTCTCCAAGTGCCGTCGTATAACTCGGACCTTCTCTTCCGCCTCCAGCAGTAAATCTGGCCCCAGCATCCTCCTCTCACCCACATCACTCCAATAAAGGGGCGACCGACACTTGCGTCCGTACAACGCCTCAAACGGAGCCATCTTAATGCTCGCTTGAAAGCTGTTGTTGTACGCGAACTCAACCAGGGGGTAAGTGTCGGTGCCAACCTCCTCCAAAATCCAAAACGCACGCACGCAACATATCCTCAAGCGTCTGAATGGTGCGCTCTGACTGGCCGTCTGTCTGTGGGTGGAATGCCGTGCTGAAACTAAGCCGAGTACCCATGGCTGACTGTAAGCTCCCCCAAAACCGTGACACGAACCTCGGGTCTCGATCTGACACAATGGACGCTGGTACTCCGTGCAATCTCACAATCTCAGCCAAATAAAGCTGTGCCAAGCGCTCCATGGACCAAGTCATCTGCACAGGCAGGAAATGAGCTGACTTGGTAAGTCTATCAACAATCACCCAAACTGTGTCGGCTCCACTCTGTGATCTCGGTAGCCCCGTCACAAAATCCATGGTGATGCGGTCCCACTTCCATTCGGGAATTGGAAGACTTTGCAACTTGCCAGCAGGTACCCGATGTTCCGCCTTCACTTGCTGACAAGTTAAACACTGAGCCACGAATCTTCCAATATCCCGCTTCATTCCAGACCACCAAAAGAGTGCCTTGAGGTCCCTATACATCTTAGTACCTCCAGGGTGGACGGTATAAGGTGTATAGTGAGCCTCTCTCAGAATCTGATCCCTGATCTCCGAATCTGTAGGCACACACACTCGGTCCCTGTACCGCAGTACTCCCGAGCTATCCACTGAAAAATCCCCTAACTGCTCTGCCTGAAGCTGCGATCTGATCCTCGTCAAGTAGGGGTCCCCACTCTGTGCCTCACCAATCCTATCCAACAGAGTGGGCTGCAAGACCAAGGACAAGAGTCTAGCAGAGACCCCAGGGGACACTACCTCTATCTGTAGACGCCTCAACTGCTCCACAAGTGGTGCCTGCTGAGTAATCATCATGCTCAAGCTCTGTGCTGATCTCCTGCTCAAAGCGTCTGCAACCACATTGGCCTTGCCGGGGTGGTAAAGGATACTCAAATCATAATCCTTTAAAAGCTCCAACCACCGGCGTTGCCGCAAGTTCAGCTCCTTTTGAGTAAATAGATACTTTAAGCTCTTGTGGTCTGTATAAATCTCACAGTGCTCCCCGTAGAGATAATGCCGCCATAACTTCAGGGCGAACACCACAGCGGCAAGCTCTAAATCGTGAGTAGGGTAATTCTTTTCATAATCCTTTAATTGCCGTGAAGCATAGGCAATTACCCTACCATGCTGCATCAGGACACAACCCAAGCCGCTGTGTGAGGCATCACTGTAAATCACAAACCCGTCGCCCATCACGGGTAGAGCTAGGACTGGTGCTGAGATCAATCTTCTCTTAAGCTCTTTAAAGCTCTCTTGGCACCGCTCAGACCAAATAAACTTCACCCCCTTTCTCGTCAGACTTGTCAGGGGAGTAGAGAGCTTCGCAAAGCCCTCAACAAAACGACGGTAATAACCTGCTAATCCAAGAAAGCTACGAACCTCAGTAACCGTCGTCGGTCTAGGCCAATCCCGAACTGCATCAATCTTCATCGGGTCCACTGCCACCCCCGCGGCTGATATAACATGGCCTAGAAAAGCAACCTCCCGAAGCCAAAATGCACACTTCTTCAACTTGGCAAACAGCTTCTTCTCTCGCAGAAGCTGTAGCACAATCCTCAAGTGCTCCTCATGCTCTACCTCACTCCGGGAGTAGACCAAAATATCATCTATGAATACAACGACAAATCGATCCAAGTACGGCTGAAACACCCGGTTCATTAAATCCATGAATGCAGCCGGGGCATTAGTTAGTCCAAAAGGCATGACTGTAAACTCATAATGCCCATACCGGGTTCTAAAAGCCGTCTTGGGAATGTCCTCGGCCCTCACCCTCAACTGGTGGTAACCTGACTGAAGATCCAACTTCGAGAACACTGTTGCGCCCTGCAACTGATCAAACAGATCATCAATTCGTGGTAGCGGGTACTTGTTCCGAATGGTCACTTTATTTAGCTCTCGATAATCCACGCACAAGCGAAGTGATCCATCCTTCTTCTTCACGAATAAAACAGGCGCTCCCCACGGAGATACACTGGGTCTCACGAAGCCCACATCCATCAAATCCTGCAACTGAGCCTTCAATTCCCTCAGTTCCGCTGGGGCCATCCTGTAAGGTGCCTTTGAGATTGGTGCGGTCCCTGGAACCACATCAATCACAAACTCCACCTCCCTCTCCGGCGGCAAAGTCGATAGCTCAGAGGGAAACACATCCTGGAACTCGCGGACGATAGGGATATCCTTGAGTCCCGGTGCCACCGTAGGCACCTCTACGACCGTCGCCAAGAAAGCGATACAACCCCTGCTCATCATCCGCCGAGCTCTTGATGACGAGATAGTCATCGCAAACAGGGTACTCTGACAGCCTCTAAATACGAACTCCTCCTGCCCTGGCTCACGAAGAGTCACTGTCCTCTCTCTGCAGTCGATAGTGGCGGAATAACGGGATAGCCAATCCATCCCCAGCACCAAGTCGAAATCATGGAGCTGCTGCAAGACAAGCAAGTCTGCCGGCAAAATCCAAGGCCCCAACTGCACCGGGCATGTCAAACAATGCTCCTCGACATGCATAACGTGATCAGGAACCCGCACCTCTAATGCATATGACAAGGACTCTACCTCTAGACCATGCAGGGATGCAAATGCTCGACTAATGAAAGAATGAGATGCACCAGTGTCGAATAAAGTGCGAGCGCGAATACCAAGGAGCAGAGTAATACCTGCCACCACCTGGTCTGCCGCTGAAGAAATCTGCTAACTGGGCGGCATACACCCGCCCGCTCGGTGCTGGAGGTCGAGAATCTGTAGGATGAGAGGTGGACGGCCTGCCCGCTGGGGCATAAGACCGCTGGGCTGGTGGCTGCTGCTGCCGAGGGGAATATGGAGTCGACGCCGAAGAAGGTGCCGAGGAAGTAGAAAGGGGGCAGGTAGCTCGCACATGCCCCGGCTGTCCACAACGGAAGCATCGACCCCATCTCTGGTCACAAGTGATAGCGGCATGCTGACCTCCGCAGAAGATACATTGGTCAGAAGATCGGGGCTGTCTCGGCTGCTGCTGCTGCCTCGATGACTGCTGCTGAGATCTCTGCTGCCTCTGCTGCGATCTCTGCTGCTGGTGCTGCTGCTGATGCTGCTGCGGTCTCTGGGGTCCACCTGGCCCTCTCCTATCAGGTCGCCCACGGCCGTAAGACTGGGACTTGCGGCGGCCGTGGCGGTCTCCATGAGCTGGCCTGTCCCCCGTCCTCCGGGGCTGGTCGCTTCCTGTCGGAACTCTGCGCGACCGCGGCCCTCCGTCTGGCCACCTCCTGATCACCTCTCTCCACCCACTGTGCGTGCTCTGCGGCTGCCTCTAGGGTCTGAAATCTCTGGGCATGCACAAGTGTGAAAATCTCTGGGCGAAGGCCTGCCTCAAACATCTCTACCTGGTGCGGACCGTCACGGGCGATGAAAGGCACACAGTTCAGCAACTCCATGAACTCCTGGAAATAGACATGAGCCGATCGATCGCCTTGCTGCAGATTCTTCAAGTCGTCCTCCACTTTTTCTTCACACTGGTAGAGAAGTAGGTGTCCAACACCATCCGCTTGAACTCCTCCCAAGGCAACTGCCGAGTGATCCGAAACTCCAGTGGCTCTACCCGCTGCCACCAAAAGTCTGCATCTCCGTCCAAACAGTGCACCGCCATGTGCACTCGGTACTTCGGGTCGACGAAGAAGTCCCGAAAAAGCTTCTCCATCGCAGAAAGCCATCTGCCAACATCCCGGGGCTGAGCATCCCGCCCCGAGAACCTAGGTGGTCCCCGCTTAACAAACTGGGAGAGTTTGTCAGCAAAATCCTGCTCCTCCTCCGCAGTCAAAGGCCGGATAGCTTCAGGAGCCCCGCTACTCGAAGAAGGTGCCAACGGCGCAAAAGGTGCAACAAGGGGCACAGGAGCCTCCGGAACAGCTGGGGGTGGTGCCTCCCTCCGAGCAAGCAGTTGCTCAATCCTCTGCTCCTGGCGGCGCTGACCCTCCGCCAACTGGGCCACCAAGGCCCTCAACTCAGTAAGCTCGGGGGGTGTAGGCTGCTCTGGCTCAACAGGGGGCGAAGGGACACCCCGAGTGGGCATCCGACGTCGAGGAGGCATCCTGCCACAAGGAACCAAACATCAGTAACAAAACCCCACACGACCCAATCTGGCGGAAGTCAAAGACATCCCCCTATTTCTGTAACCTTATGTTGTCTGCAGCCAACATAATGGTTCAACAGAAATAGACTATGTCGATCCCTCTTCACTCACAGGAAGAGTTAACTATCAAAATCACCGACTTCCGCAAACTGTCACGCCACTCACGCCCTAACATCCTAGGGTCTGTCCAAAAGCCTAGGGTTTCCTAAGTCCCAACTGACCCATCCCTAAGCTCTGATACCAACTTAATCTGTCACGCCCCGGGTGTAAACCAGAACCCGGGCCCGCTCACAGATCCGCCGTGCATGCGGTATTTCCCACATACACGAAGCGTTGGTAACCTGCTCAGATAAGCAATAATAATAAAAGAGCATAAAGTAATTAGAAGCTAACTAAAACTACTGTAACTCAGACAGAAACGGAAGTAAAAAGTACAACAGTAAAATAACTACAGATGTCTCTCACACCGCTACTACAATATATACAGCTGGCAGAAACCAGACCCGAAAGAAAGTAACTAAATACTGTCTGAGAAGTCCAGGTACCCAAAACTCTCCAGCTACAGTCCGCGGGTGGCACTCTATCTAGTCCGCGATACGCTTGCCCCGATCAGTTGCTGACGGCCCAGCAACTCCCACAGAGGACTCTGCAAAACAAGGAAGAGAGAGAAACAAGCAAAACCATGGGGGGTAAGTACTACTATATACAGTAGCCTCCCCTAGTGGGTAAAGCCTCAGCTCAGGTATGCCCACCAGGAAGATCAGAGGCATAAAGGAAAGGGATAAAAAGGGGAGTGTAATGTGAGCAACTCAGATGAAATGCTACCCCTAATATGCCTCTACATGCTAAACCAATCAGGATGACAAAGTATGCATCTGTGTCAGAAGCCTGTCTAGATGACCCAATCTGACCGCCAGTGGACACTGGCACTGCCTGCTCTGCCGCCTCGGGTATGCCAACCTACGCATAACACCGAAGCAAAGGAGTCCCCAGGACTCAAAGTCTGGCAACCGCGCACTCCGGAGTCGCACTCGTGGGGAGCGACCCACACGAGAGAAGTAAGTACCCACAAGTAACTGTCTCTAGCAGGACTGGATCGAGACTCAAAGAAGTGGTGAAAAACCCTCCACTAAAGCAAGCCCGATCCCCCAAGTACCCAATCTGATGCAATAAGACGACCCGGTCAACCACCCAAGACTCCGTGGTCGCCGCAACACACCCTGTCAAAAGCCCACACTGTCCCAGATCCCCAATACCTGACTACACTGTCCGATACCCGCTCGAACCCGAGCAACTATGCCTCAAGTCTACAGGATAGAAGAAGGAGAATTAGATGCATGTTTCTCCTAAGTCAAGTCCCAAAAACAGTGTAGCAGTAAAAGATGACATTATTAGGTGACCCCGTTTAATCATGCATTGTTCCAACAATTTGTCCAATTTCCCAGAATAAGCAATATAGAGTGACCTGAGCTAGAGTGACAGTCTTATAAGAGGAATTATTAGTTTTACAGTCCACAATTACTATTTTATCTTCAGATATACCATTCAGATTTGATAAGTGGCTAAAACAGGTGATCATTCTAACAATAGGATTGATTAATAAGAGTTAATTCCCTAAGCATGCAAGTCTACCCATCTTATATTTAGCATCTTCAATTAGGGGCACTCTAACATTCCTAGTGCATACCAAAGAGAGGATACAACAACCACCCACCTGATCAGTCGAGCTGTCAAAAGTCCTACAACTGATAATACCAAAGATGGCGGCTACACAGAGTCCAAACGGTCCCGTGCAGTCCACACTGCTCCTGGGTACAAAAACCGAGCTGTCACAATCCATATATATCCCCAGAACTGCCAAATTTAACAAACAATAACTCCGCTGCGAAGATGAACAAAAATCACCTGCTCACAGTCCTCAGAAAAATCCAAATAAAATATCCCCGCGGTCTACGCGTCGATAGCTTCGAAACGACTACCTGCACATCCAAATCCGAGTTTTCTACGCTGAGATATAAATCCGGCAATAAAATAACCTCTAACCCTACTGTAGAAATTTCCCCAGATCAACATCCGGAAAGAGAGGAGATTCTCACCTTCGAGGCAATCTCCTAAAGTCCTGAGAAAAATACAGCAGATTCCTCGCGAAGAGTAGATGAATTTAGGCTCTTGAATCACCCTGATCCGATGTGTGTACGCGAAGTTATGGCCAAAACCACCGTGTCGCTGTCCAAAAATCCGCAAAGAACGAGGGGCAACAGAACACTCAATACCTCCAAAATCCGAAATTAATTTGGGGAAACTTTGAATATCAAAATCAAAGTCCTACCTGTCGTGAGTTCCAACGCGCAAAAATCGTCGAATTTCAGGTGTCGGCTAAGCCAGAAGAGTCTGCGCACCGAGAGGACGCAAAATGGGCTCGAAGACGAACTACGCGCGCCGCGTCGGAAACGGCCAACCTCGGAAACCGTTGCACCACCACAACTCCGGAAGCTACTGCTGGAAAGATCACTGGCAGGGGAAGACTTCTTCTTCAGAGCCCAATGCGAAATTCCCACAGGAAATGGGTGAAAAAGGGCCCTCAAACCGGATAACACAAGCCTAAATACAGGCTTATCCGGATTCCCGGATCCAACCCGGTTAGACCTGGGCTGATCCGGCGCGGCCGGGTCGGACCAGACGCCGTCCAACCCGCCTGGGCCGCCCGCCACGTACCCCCCAAACAGGGGACAGCCGTGCGGGGCCACCGCACGCGCGCCACGCGCCCCCCCGCTACAGCGGCGGGGCCCCGCGGGTGGCGACGCGTGGCGCAACGCCACACGTCGACCGCTCCGCCGCCCCCGCTCACCGCTGAAGGGCCCAGTGGGCCGGGAGCGCGTGGACCCGCCAATGCCGCTGTGCCACGTGTCCTGCACCCGGTCCACGCGCCGCTCCGCACTTTTCCCTGGACCGAGCCGCGCGCACCCGCCAATCCGCACGCGCCACGTGGCCCGCCCCGCGGTCTATGCACCCGCGCGCCTTTCCCGTGGACCAGGCGGTGTGGGCCGACCAATCCCGAGCCGCCACATGGCACCAGCCGGTCCACGGTCACCCCCCATGCACCCGTTTTCCCCCGAAACTTCCGGTAGCCCATTTTTGGTCATCCGGACTCCAAATTTGGCAAATAAATAGCCGTTTTCAAGTGTTTTTCCGTGCTGAATCCAATTCTTCCATCTGTTTGGCCATAAACCTTCCCGAAATTTTGGCAAACACAGCCGAAGGCCAAAACAGTAAAAGATACCACTCAGGTCCAACAGTAGCACCACTTTGATGCACCTTGGGCCAGATACACCAACAATAGGTGTTCTCAACTGTAGATTCAGTCGGAAAACTGTACGGGGTTTACGGTCTCCACAGACCGGACTCACCCGGGCGCGTGCACCAGGCAGCTTGGGCTGGGCGGTGCACGCGCAGGGCGTGCACCGGGCTCACCCCCACGGGCGCTGCGGCACGCACGGGTGCACGCTGGAGGTGTGCACCGCGGTAAGCGGGCCGGGCCGGTGCACGCGCAGGCGCGCACCGGGCTCACCCCCACGGGCCGCGGCGACGCGCACCTAGTGCACGCTGGAGGCGTGCACCGCGATGCGCGGGCCGGGCTGGCGCACGCGACCGTGCGCCCGGTTCCGCGCCTTCGGGCTGCGAGACGTGCGCCGGGCGCACGCCGCTCCGGTGGACCGCGCGGGGGTGGTCCGTACGGGTGAACAGTAACCTCCCGTTTCGTCTCCCCGCGGCTCCGGTGACGGCCCCGCGAACACCGCGACTGCGGCAACGACCCCGTGGGCATGATAACGGCGGCGGCGGCCTCCCGTTTAACAACGGCGGCGGCGGCTTCCCGTTACCCACACAACCCACCCGGCGTGCGACACCCGAACGACCACCACCCCTCGACCCCACAGAAATTGCAAAAAGGACAAAAGGAAAGCCCCAACCGCTCACCTTGATTCCGCCGGAGGAGGATGAAGGAAGAAGATCGTCCCCTCCACGCCCGATCAATCCCGCAGAGGATGGACGATTTTCCCTTTCTCTGCCCGATTCTCAGTCTCGGTTCCTCCGCCGTTTCTTGGAAAAAGGGAAAAAAAAGGGTTTCTAGGGTTTCCCCCCCTCACCCCTCACCCCGATCGGTTTAACTTATACGAAGAGACTTTAAAATTAAACCCAGGTCAACAACCTTAGCCTTTTGAAATTGAACGAGAGGTCTAGATCGCCTCGGAAAATGTGCCGATCGCCGGCACGCATTCCGATGCACCCAAGCAGATAGCAAACTTCAAAAATTGTTTCTCGGAGATCCCGGGGTCGGAATTCAAATCCAATCACGCCACCGTTCACCATTTCGCGAGCTCTAACATCTAAAATACCCGCGCATCCCGACGGTCTGCCCAAAAATTCTCGAATTTCAACCCCTCCATAATCGACTGAAAAAAATATTCAATTAGGACCAAAACGGAAACCGTAAGGTCAAGGTACCACCAAATAAATAAAATAATCCACTGACATAAAAAGATGAAAGGTCCGATCACAGCAGGATCCCGTCCGATCGCCTCGAAAAGCGTGCCAGCCATTTAGCGTGGGTTTCGATGCACCACTCAAAGCAAACGCTTTGACCCCCATTCCGGGAGATCCGTAAATCGGAAACCGAATCCGTTCGCTTTGCCGTCCTCCGTTTTTCGAGCTCAATCACAGAAAAATACTCGCGGTCCAGGCCAACCCATTGCAGAAAACACAGTTAAAAGTTTTCCTAACAGTCCCGTCAGAAATAAAAGGAGGCCTACCCGGGCAAGGGGACGCCAGGACTCTGCAAACCTCTACCCGTGCCAAAGTGAAAATGGGAGCAGATCACGATGGATTTCGTCACCGGATTTCCACGATCACAGCAAGAACACGACGTGGTCTGGGTCATAGTGGATCGATTGACAAAGTCTGCCCATTTCCTACCCATTCATACGATGTGGACCCGAGACCGTTTGGCGCAAGTCTACATCAACGAGGTGGTGAGGTTGCACGGTGGTACCGGCATCGATTACTTCAGATAGAGACACGCGGTTCGTGTCAAACTTTTGGCAGAGGTTGCAGCGGGCTTTGGGAACCAAACTGCACTTCAGCACGGCTTTTCACCTCTAGACCGGCGGACAATCTGAACGGGTGATCCAGATTCTCGAAGATATGCTTCGAGCTTGCGTGCTCGATTTGGGAGATGGATGGTCACGCTATCTACCCTTAATGGAATTCGCTACAACAACAGTTATCAGGCTAGTATCCAGATGGCGCCATTTGAAGCATTGTTTGGGCGTCGATGTCGGTCGCCTATCTGTTGGGATGACTTGGGAGAGCAGAAATTTCTGGAGCCGGACTTAGTGGAGGAGACCGAGACAAAGGTGCGCCTTATCAGGCATCGGTTATTGACCGCCCAGAGTCGGCAGAAAGCTATGCAGACCAGAGAGACGACGCGACTTGGAGTTTCAAGTAGGGGAACACGTGTGCTCCGGGTTTCCCCATCCAAGGGGATTAAACGGTTCGTTTAAGAGGTAAGTTGAGCCGCGGTTCGTTTGACCTTTTGAGATCTTGGAGCGCGTTGGCTCAGTAGCTTATCGCTTAGCCTTGCCACCAAATCTCGACCGACCGCGTGCACAACGTATTTCATGTCTCAATTCTTCGGAAATACGTCCCTGACCCGTCACACGTTCTCGATGTTTCTACTATTGAACTTCGTGAGGATTTGAGCTTTGATGAAACACCGGTCCAAATCCTGGCACGTGAAGACAAAAAGTACGCAGCCGGACTTTTCCTATGTGAAGGTGCTCATGGAGTAATCATGAAGAGCGCGAGGCGACTTAGGAATTGGAGTCAAAGATGAGAGAGTGTTTTCCAGACTTATTTAGTGTGGTTGAGGTTAAGTTTCGAGGACGAAACTTCTTTTAAGGGGTGTGTGATGTAACATCACGAACTGTCTTGTGTTTCTTTTAACACCTATTTGAATAATTAGTTGTTTTAAGGGACTAATTAGCGGAATTTCTTGGGTACAGCGTCGGTGCGTGCGGTATTTTTCGTGTTAGAGCTCGAAAAACGGAGAACGACAAAGCATCGGATCTGAAATCCGATTTGCGGATCTCCCGGAATGAGATTTCGAAGGTTTTAGGTGCTTTGGGGTGCACCGGAATC
The DNA here is from genome assembly GCA_029204045.2 of Tillandsia leiboldiana. NCBI lineage: Eukaryota > Viridiplantae > Streptophyta > Magnoliopsida > Poales > Bromeliaceae > Tillandsia > Tillandsia leiboldiana. The sequence continues at coordinate 27,460 of JAQNDB010003769.1, forward strand.
CGTGCGCGTGATCGGCACGCTTTTCGAGAATATGGGAACTTTTTGTTCTATCTGCCGATTGAGGGTTTATTTGTACGTA
>JAQNDB010003770.1:0-27529 GCA_029204045.2 Tillandsia leiboldiana
GGGAAATCGCAAATGGAAGCAAAGACCTCTCTGGTCAAACAAAGTCCCCAACGTCTGAAACGCTGCTTTAAGGCTTTTACATCAACATGCCTTTCTCCAATGCATTCTCTGTTTCAAAATCCTTTATTCTTGCCGAGCTGACAAAGTCTTGAGGAGGTGCTTGCCTATAGCGTTGCTCAATGGAGATTCCTGTGCACTCCTCTTTTGCGAGCAATACTTTTTCTTCTTGTCTTCCCAGAAGTTTCTCCATTGGAGCTTTGCCTTTCTCAGCAGAGCAGTGGGCGGAGCCTTTGATGTCTGCAGGTGCTTTCCCTTTGAAGCAGTCGGAACAGTCGTTGCTTCAACTTGCAGTTCATCCCAAGTAATTGATTCCGTTTCAGATTCTGTATCGGAATCATCTTTAGCTTTCTTCGCTTTCTTAGCCTTCTTAGCCCTCTGGGTTGACGGTGTCTCTTGTATGAACCATAGCCGCAAGTAGAAAACAATCCAAGTGATCACCATTGCTAATGGTTTCTTGAGAAAAAGGAATCCTGTGAAGACCAACTCAAGAACACATGAAAAAATTGTTAATTTTCAAAAATTGAAAAATTGTACCCAAACAATCATAATCATGTAGAGAGACTAAGAATCAAATTAGTTTTGCAAAAGGACTTTTAAAAATAGATCAATTGCATGATTTTCGAAAATCCTTATTATATGCCCTAAAACCGAAATTTTAGAAATCGAAGCCTAAAAATCCGTTAATCAGGAGAATACCTAGCATATAATCAAAACTAATCTACCCAGAGTTCTTATTTCAAAAGAAATTTGATCAAAAACCATCCACAAACAAAGTTGATCCAAGAAATTCATCACGTTGAGGAGGAAAAAGAGAAAAACGGTGAAAAACCGAGATTTTGATCAATAAAACTTACTTGGAGTGAAGAACTTGAGTTTGAAAGCTTCCAGGAAGGATGAAATCTAGAGAGAGAGCTCTGGAAACTTTGGAACAAAAGATTGGAGTAAAAGAAATCAAAAACCCCTTTGTTCTTTATAAAACCTAGCCGCGATCCGGATCAGTTCATAACTGCGATCCGGATCGGCTACCCGCAGTGAGAAACTGCGTTCGGGATCCGGATCGGCAGATACAATCCGGATCGTCAGCCCGCAGAAGAATTCCTGCGTTCGGGATCCGGATCATCTAGCCCGATCCGGATCGGCCCAACTTTTTCTTAGAAAATTTCAGAGAAATTCAAGAAAAACCAGAAAAAGATTGTAAGCACAAATGTGTATCAACTTTAAACAAAAATCATCGTTTCATACAACAAGAATTAGATTATGCCAAATCTATCAATAATATCCAAAAATGAAACGAAAATTTACAAAAATTAAATCCCTTAAAGTTGAACACCTTCAATTACATCTAACTTGATCTTATGAGTAATGCCTTTATCAAATCATCAATTCAGTAAAGAAAATGAAATACAAAGATCAATAGATGTTTGAAATCCCAAATATAATAGATAATGTATCTAGACAATCTGTTGAAGAGAGTGGCTCTTTGAGCATCTTTCTTTAAAAACCCACCTTATACCAACCTTGAAATTTGACAGAGTCAAGTATTTCAACATGCATTTTACTTAATCAAAAATTTGAACAACCATGCTTGGTATACATGTGGTAGCTGCACACAATACTCGGACGACCGAGGTGGTAGCTCTTTCCTCCATGTGGTGGTAGTTTTCACACTCCTCATTGGGATGTAACTCTTTCCACATCTTTTGAGCATTTTACATTTTCTTTGACTCCCCCTCAATTGGCTATCAATTATTTAAGATATAAAGTATTCAACCAAATATTGATCTCGATTTCATACTCGACTAAGCAGTCAAATAAGATAATGACTATACCAAGAGATCATAGAGAGAGAGAAATTGACTTTGATCACTTTAGAAGATGATTTAATTACATAAATGATCATTGCAACAGTGAAATATTATGATGGCAAAAGCATAATAAATTTCTAAATGTGCGAAAAGATGCAATTAAAGTCAATTATGATCTATGCTCAATTAATGTCCTATGTACAAACATAGATAATGAACAAAACAAAAACAAATACAAAACCTATCCTAAGCAAAGATTTCAAAAAGAAGTTTATTTCAAGGAAAGCATCCCAATTGCTTTCGTAAATGAATAAAACGTTTTTGATCCAAAGGTTTTGTTAGAATGTCAGCTAATTGATCCTCAGTTGAAATATATGAAAGTTGAAGAGTATTTGATTCAACTAGCTCTCTAAGAAAATGATATCTAAGTTCAATATGTTTTGTTCTAGAGTGCAACACAGGGTTTTTAGAAATGTTAATAGCACTTGTGTTGTCACAAAGAATGTTACCGAAGATGCTGAAATGCGGAAGTCGCTCAATACGCTTTTCATCCAAATGAGTTGAGTTGAGCAACTTCCAGCTGAAATGTATTCCGCTTCGGCAGTCGAGAGTGCTATGCAGTTCTGCTTTTTACTGTGCCATGCAACAAGGCAATGGCCAAGATAGAAGCATGCACCACTCGTGCTTTCCGATCATCCACTGATCCTGCCCAATCGGCATCTGAGTATCCAACAATATCCAAACTTGTTCCCATAGGATACCAAATTCCGAAATTAATTGATCCTTTGATATACCGGATGATCCTTTTCACCGCTTTCAGGTGAACCTCCTTTGGTGCTGATTGATATCTCGCGCAAATCCCAACACTAAAGATATATCCGGGCGACTAGCCGTGAGGTAAAGTAGACTTCCAATCATACTTCGACAGTTTCTCGTCTACATTCTCACTATGTGATTCACTTCCAAGTCCCTTGTGGCTAGTTCCCATTGGAGTCGGAAAATCTTTACAATTTTCTAGATCAAACTTTTTGACCAACTCCATTGCATACTTGGATTGACTCAAGTGAATACCTTCATCATTTTGTTTAATTTGCAATCCAAGGAAAATAAGTCAATTCGCCCATCATGGACATCTCAAATTCGCTTTCCATGGTCTCCGCATTTAGAAGCATCATTATCTCTTGTTGCGCCAAATACAATGTCATCGACATAGATTTGTGCTACAATGAAATTGCTTGATAATGCTTCACAAAGAGAGTCCTATCAGCTCCCCCTCGAGTATAGCCCTTCTCCAAAAGGTGCTTTGTTAACCTTTCGTACCATGCTCGCGGTGCTTGTTTCAGACCGTAAAGAGCCTTTTTCAAACGAAAAACATGGTTAGGTTGTTTATGATCTACAAAACCTTTCGGTTGAGCCACATAAACTTCCTCATTTAAAAACCCATTTAGAAATGCGCTCTTAACGTCCATTTGAAATAATTTGATTTTAAAATGACAAGCAATAGCAAATAGTATACGAATGGACTCGAGTCTAGCTACAGGGGCGAATGTTTCATCAAAGTCTATACCTTCTACTTGAGAGTAGCCTTGAGCAACTAATCGTGCCTTGTTCCTGATGATAGTACCATCCTCATTTTTCTTGTTCTTGAAGATCCATTTGGTACCTATCACATTGTGTTGCTTTGGAGGCTTCGTTAATTCCCAGACTTTGTTTCGCTCAAATTGATGGAGCTTCCTGCATTGCTTTAATCCAGTAGTCATCCTGAAGAGCTTCATCTATGTTCTTTGGTTCGATTAAAGATACGTAGCAAGCGAATCCACAAACCAACTGCCTCCGAGTTCTGACTCCTTCTTGTGGATCTCCAATAATATTCGATTCGGATGATCCTTGGAGATTCGTAACGTTTGTTGAAACGGAGTACTCGGAGTACATGAGATGATTCCTGCACATCAGATAAACTTGAAGAACCATTAGATGCATCATTAATATTGGAAGTATTATTATGAGAAGATGCACTAGCAGGAGAATCATCATCTAGAGAGATATCGAGGGTAGATTTTCCAGATTCAAAGTGAAAAGCTTCATCTACTTTAACATTTATAGATTCTACGATCGTCTTAGATTCAATGTTAAATACTCGATATGCTCTGCTATTCGTAGAATAACCCAAAAAGATCCCTTCATCACTTCGAGAGTCGAACTTTCCAAGATTTTCACGGTCACGTAAAATGTAACATCGACTCCCGAAGATACGAAAATATTTGATATGTTGGGTTTTCTACTAACCACAGCTCATATGGTGTATTAAGTTCCTGGGCGCAAGTAAACTCTATTAATGACATAGACAGCGGTGTTCACAGCTTCAGCCCAAAAATGTAGCGGTAAATTCCGGCTATGAAGCATCACACGCGCCATCTCTTGAACAACCCTGTTCTTGCGCTCAACAACACCATTCTGCTGAGGTGTATAGGGTGCCGAGAATTCATGTTTAATGCCATTTGAAGTGCAAAAATCAATGAATTTGAATTTATGAATTCTCCACCTCTATCACTTCTAACACGAATGATCTTTTCATTCTTTTCAATCATAATACGATGGCAAATCTCATGAAAAGAGTCAAACGTATCAGCTTTCTCTCTTTAAAAATGCTACCCAAGAAAACCGAGAGAAATCATCAACCAATAAAAAAATGTACCATTTACCTCCCAAAGATGGTTGACGGGTCGGCCATTAAGTCCATGTCAAGCCCGGGGTCGAACTGCGACCCGGGCTCGCCAACAGATTTCCGTCTGTACGGAAACTGCAGTCACAGACGTAAGCGTTAACCTGCAAAAGAGATCTATAGCAAACAAAGTATCAGAGCTGAAAGGAAGCTGAACCCAAGCGGTTTGAAAAGTCCAAGTACACCAGTCCACTAGCACCAAAACATAAGTACAAAAGTGGGAAAACTAAAAAAGTACAAGTGACACTAACACGAGCACCACGACTCGGGTAGGAGCTAGTCAGCCACGCCTTACCTCGGTCAGAAAGCTCCGAACGAGCCTGTCACGCCCCGGGGGTTCGAACGCGCGGAAGAGGAGCCACCGATACCCCTGAATCAGCCATTATATTTTTTTTTTTGTAAAACAATCTCCCGGCGCGTGTCCAGACCCGCCGCATACACAAATTCACTCTGCAACGGGCAGAGTCTCCTTGTATATGCACGGCGTCTCAACTACAAAGTGTCTCACAAGGCGTAGCACACACAATCTCTACCACATCAGTTGGGGCTCAGTACACATACAACCAAACAATTCACATGATATTCTAGCATTCACTTAGAGCATAGAGGCGGTGTTTTGAAGGGATAAATAATCACAAGGTTTTGAAAGCGGCATCCACACGACGCCATCGTTTATGAAAACAGTTCGCAAACACATAAATCCCATAAGGTTTGTAAAGCTCGGTGCCCACACGACACCCACGTTTAAAAGTAGTTTTCGCAAACAGTTTTCTTTGCTTTTCATCGTTCAAAACGGCCAAGTAAGAGAGAACGTAGAATCATTCAATTATTCAAAAAGGAAAGAGGCAACATCCACTTCGACCCCACGGGGGTATCGCAACCACAACTAACTAACATGAGTCAATAAAAGATAAAGGGAAAGAAAGGTCACTGTGACTGAAGCTCGATCAAAGTCAGAGCAGCACTCTTGCGCCTCTCCGGTGCCCTAGCGCTCGACCCCGGACGGTCTGGGTGAACCTGTCGCGGAGTGGGGAGTCAGTGACAAGAAATAACATAATAAGCAAATAGGGCTAAGTCAGGCAAACCACGATTAGAAACCAGAGCAACCAACAATGAAGCACCATGTGCAAACCATACAATGCTGAAACCCCGTGCAAACAATATAATGCAGAACCTCGTGCAAACCAAAACCGGGCACCTCCCCCGGCAACCACACCGAGCACCTGCCTCGGAGACCCCTACCGAGCACCTGCCTCGGCCGCCGAGCACCCACCTCGGCATCATCCACCATAACCACACCCTGTATCAAAATGACATCGGGCACCTTCCCCGATGCCCAACGCCGAGCACCTGCCTCGACATCACCGCTCACACCCCCCACCCATGGGGGCCCCCATTCCTAACGCCACCACCGCGTGGGGTACACGGGTCAACGTACCACTTTTCCGGAAAAAGCACACCCTTTGCGGTGGCCAAACCGCGGGGTGTGCGTGTAGCAATCTCGAGCCTCATCCGAGCACCATCCTCGGCAAACCAGACCGAGCACCTGCCTCGGCAACCAAATATCCACACAATAGCTTTAACAGGGTTAGCAAATGTAAACATGCAATTACTAAGATCTTGTGCGTGTAGCAAAATCTCGAGCCTCATCCGAGCACCATCCTCGGCAACCCAGACCGAGCACCTGCCTCGGCAACCAAATATCCCACAATGGCTTTAACAGGGTTAGCAAATGTAAACATGCAATTACTAAGTTCTTACCCCTTTTCCCATAACTCCGGAAACCAAGACAATGGAAGAGTCCCCACAGCGACCCATAGTCGCCATACTATAAAGATAATAAAACACAAACCTTTGCCGGAGTTAACAATATTCCACAAGTTCAACTTTAATGTTCTGAAAGGTCACGTCGATCACTGCCCCCAACGCTAGTATGCCCCGAACAACCCTACCTTTGTTCGGATAGGGCGAACTGCCCGCCCGGTCTTCTACCGCGACAGCCGTAAATCCGGAGGTCCACATCACCCACCAAACCCCTCAACAAAATAAACATAGCAACAACGAAACTGTGCATAAAGAGGTTCTAAGGGGTACCCACCTTGTGTGCGTCGTCCTGCGTTCGTCAGTCCGCGTCTGTGCACCAGTCGCCAACAGCGTCCCGCACTCCTGAAGGAACAAGGGCAAGCCAAAGCTTAGAAGTCCGAAGCTTACAACGACTCCCAACAGCGTGCAGCGGAGTTCTTCGCACAGCACCGGCCCGTGCGACGGACACTCTGCCTGGGCGCAGCCCCGCGCGGCACCAGCCCGCGCGGGCGCCCCTCCTGCGGTGCGGGGCGACCCCGCGCGGCACCAGCCCGCGCGGGCGCCCCTCCTGCGGGCGGCCCCGCGCGGCCGGGCGCCGCGCGGGCGCGCTGCTCGCGGAGCGGGGCGACCCCCGCGCGGCACCAGCCCGCGCGGGTTGCCCCCCTCTCGCGGGCGGCCCCGCGCGGCCGAGCGCCGCGCGGGCGCGCTGCCCGCGGTGCGGGGCGGCCCCGCGCTGGCACCAGCCCGCGCGGGTGCCCCGCTCTTGCGGGCGGCCCCGCGCGGCCGAGCTGCCGCGCGGGCGCGCTGCCCGCGGTGCGGGGCGGCCCCGCGCGGCACCAGCCCGCGCGGGCGCCCCCTCTTGCGGGCGGCCCCGCGCGGCCGAGCGCCGCGCGGGCGCGCTGCCCGCGGTTGGCGGGGCGGCCCCGCGCGGCACCAGCCCGCGCGGGCGCCCCCCTCTTGCGGGCGGCCCCGCGCGGCCGAGCGCCGCGCGGGCGCGCTGCCCGCGGTGCGGGGCGGCCCCGCGCGGCACCAGCCCGCGCTGGCGCCCCCCTCTTGCGGGCGGCCCCCGCGCGGCCGAGGCGCTGCGCGGGGCGCGCTGCCCGCGGTGCGGGGCGGCCCCGCGCGGCACCAGCCCGCGCGGGCGCCCCCTCTTGTGGGCGGCCCCGCGCGCGGCCGAGTGTCGCGCGGCGCGCTGCCCGCGGCGTGGGGCGACCCCGCGCGGCACCTGCCCGCACGGCGCCCCACCCGCGGCCGGCCCCGCGCGCAGCGATGCGCGACGGCGCCGCCCCCTCCTCCCTCCTCGTGACCAACAAAAGGAAAAAGAAAGGGAGATTCCCCCAAACGGAAACGTTTCCGACTCACCTCGATGTGCGAAAGAGGAGGAGAAGGAGGGATCGTCCGCTTGCCTCCACCGGTCCACCCTTGCCCGTGCGCTTGGTTATTCTTTGCCGGCGGCTACGAGGGAGGAAGAAGAGGAAGAAGAAAAGAGGCGGCCACCAAAAGAAAATAAGAGGAACCCTAATCCTCTTTCCCACACGGCTATATATATATACTAAAAGAATTAGGGTTTACCTTAAAAGGTGTGCGGGCTGCCAACACGGATCCCGAGGCGTCTAAAGGGGTCCGAACTTCAAAAATTTATTCTGGGAGAACCGGGAGTCGGAATCCGAAACCGATCGCGTCCCCGTTCTCCGTTTCGCGAGCCCTTTCGCCTAAAAATGTCCGCGAGTCCCGACGGACTTTCCGGAAAAACACTAAAAATTGTCCCACAGTCGGACAGTCGTAAGAAAGGGATAACGGAAAGGGTAACGGAAAAGCCAGGTCTTACATCACTCACCAATAAAAACAAGTTTCGTCCCCGAAACTTAACTCCCCGCCTGCGGCGAAGAGGTCCGGGTAGCACTCCCCCATCTTTGACTCTGGTTCCTAAGTTACCTCACATTCTTCCTGGTTGCTTCACAGCGCCTTCCCATAGGGGGATCGTCCGGTTGCGCAACCTTTTTGTCCTCTCGTGCTAAGATCCGCATCGAGGTTTGGCAGTAAAGCCAACCGGTATGTCACCGGGCCTACGCGCTCCAACCTCCCGAAAATCGGGTCATTGACGCCAACCAACAATGCCAAGAGCTCGAACCATTAGCAATACGCAACTCATTTACTTAAGGCGTTCTGTCACACCGCCAGCGATCTTGTCCTGACTCAACCCACCTGGACGTCTGTGGCGTACTGTTACAATGCCTCGGGTCTTGGCCCGTCTCACCTCACCTGGACGTCTAAGGCGTACTGTTACAACGCCTCGGGTCTATTGTCACAAGGCCGGAAGTTGGACCTATTTAACCCTTAACTAAATAGCCAACATAAAAGACAACTAAGTCTTCACCTCCTTATTGGGCAGGAGGGTACGAAGAATTACTTCTAAGGGTTCCTCTGGGGTCGTGGCCAGAATTTCTCTTGTACGAGGTCTTCCTTGCTACTACCTCCCTCGTAGCCGAAACGTCTGCTTTCCCCCGCCGGTCGCTGATGTTCGCTTTCACCTGTTGGCACACCAGAAATTGCGCCACAATTTGTGCCACATCGCTCTTTCGATTTGGGCCACCAGAAGGTCTGCCATAGATCCCTGCACCTCTTTGTACCTCCGGAATGCGCGGTATAGGAGGTATTATATACTTTGGCTAGATTTTCTTCACTCGTTTCTAGCTTATCGGGCACACGAATTCGTCCCCGGAACCTTATTACATCCCTGAGTCACTCGTAAAAATTCCGCCTTGCTCCGAGGACATTCTGTCTTGCACCAGTTGTAGTTACGTGTCCGTCGATGGGTCTCCCAAGATCCTCTTGGAGATTCGTCAGACTAGATCTTATAGTCCTTTCCGGGCTTCGGCTGTATGAGCACTGGCGCCTGTGTGCGTCTGTCTTTAAGTTCTTTGAAACTCCTTTGGCACTGGGCTGTCCAGACGAACCTCTACCCACTTTGGGTTAGTCGATTTAGGGAAGTGGCCTCCCACGAAGCGTCTGTAATGGCCTGCCCGTCCTAAGAAGCTTCGGATCTTCGTCACCGTTGTTGGCCGAGCCCAATTGGCCACCGACTCGATCCTCCTCGGATCCACTGCAATTCCAGATGTCGAAACGGTACGCCCCAAAAAGTCCACCTCACGGAGCCAAAACTCACACTTTATGAGTTTGGCATATGGTTGCTGATCCTGGAGGGTCTAGGGGATTACTCGCGAGTGTTCCTCATATCCCTTGTCCGTTGTGAGAGTAGATCGGAACGTCCACTATAAGACCACATTACCGGCTGGTCTAAGGAGGGCTTGAGTATCCTATTCCTCATGCCTATGAATACCGCTGGTGCGTTAACGAGTCTGAACGGTATGACCGTGAACTCATGACAACCACTCCGAGTTCATAAGGCTGTTTTTCGGTAAGTCCGGTTCCCGGAGACGCACTTGGAACTTCAAGCAGTCAACTACCACTAAAAGATTGCCGCGACTGTCGGCCCCAAGCGTGATGCCGTTAACTTTTAACGGAAACCTCATTAGTCCTTAGAGACTAAGAACCCGTCTCGCCCTCGCTGGGCAGGAAGGAGTACAGCCGCCTGCCTCGAGGGGTAGCCGGAGGATCCGACCGAACTTATTTCTACGATGGGATTTCTTCTAATATCTATGGTAGGGAGAAACATGAAGCGAGGTGGAGGAGTGGGATGCTGTTACGGGTGATGTCCCTGTTTCCGAGGGGCAGTTGAAACAATGGCGCCCCGGTTTGCCGCATCGAAAACGGTGGTCTTGCTTCTGGGGACATTCGGTCACTTGGTGTATTCCACCGCAATTGATGCAAGACTTGTCCACCGACCATTGTCCTCCCGTCGGCGCATTCGTGGTTCCTTGTTGCCATCTCAGGTATTTAGGAGGCCGGCTCCTCTTGGTATGCTCCTCTCCAAAACAAGGTCGAGCTCGTTTCTTATCCCTGCCGTGATGTGAGCTCTCCCGTCGGGCTCGTGAAATCGCAAATCCGTGCTCCACTGTGGTGGCTCTATCGACCACCTCCTAGAAGGTGTGCAAACCCGCCGTTTGCACCACCTTGTAGATGTCGCTTCGTAAACCATTCACAAAAAGACGGGCTTTGTGAGATTCATCTCTTATAATAGGGGGAACACATTTGGTCAACCTCACAATTTGCCCGTTGATAACCCGTAATTGTCTGACTTCCTTTCATGATGTGCTTCAGGTCATCTTCCATCTGCTGTTTGATGCTGTCGGAGAGAAATGCCTCAAACCGTTTTTCTCGGAACGTGGTCCAAGATGGAAGGACGGTGCCCCCGGCGTAAGTCCCGAAGTTGCTGGTGTTAGTGCTACTGAAGGCGTCGTCGGATGAACCGACGGTATCTCGGTCACCGAGGTCGGAGAAGGGGCAACCGTAGTCTCGCTGACCGCCACCCACGGTCTCGTCACTGGTGCGGTTGGTCCGGGCAAAGAAGCCTGGGCGACCTCCATTGGTATTGTCGACTGTTGCGCCCACTGCCGCATTTGTTCCATAAGGGTTGCCAACTGCCCGGCCACCTCTTGTAGTTGTTGTCGGAGCAGCTGATACTCCGCCGCTATTGGCACCGTACTTTCTGCCCCTGCGTTCTCCGCTGATAACCCATTTCGGGCCATTAATCGCTACATACAAAGAAACCAAGTCAACCCTAGACCTATCGGGTCTAGCACCGCGACCTACAGACGTACTAAAATTAAATCCCCCAGTTCACTTTATTAATCAGTAGTTAGTGTATTGCGCCCCGTGGATGTTGGGCCCCGACTGTTGTGGTTAAAGTTTACCTCTCTGATACCATCTTCATCTGTCACGCCCCGGGGGTTCGAATCGCGCGGAAGAGGAGCCACCGATGCCCCTGAATCAGCCATATATTTTTTTTTTTTGTAAAACAATACTCCCCGGCGCGTGTCCAGACCCGCCGCATACACAAATTCACTCTGCAAACGGGCAGAGTCTCCTTTGTATATGCACGGCGTCTCAACTACAAAGTGTCTCACAAGGCGTAGCACACACAATCTCTAACCACATCAGTTGGGGTCTCGTACACATACAACCAAACAATTCACATGATATTCTAGCATTCACTTAGAGCATAGAGGCCGGTGTTTTGAAGGGATAAATAATCACAAGGTTTTGAAAGCGGCATCCACACGACGCCATCGTTTATGAAAACAGTTCGCAAACACATAAATCCCATAAGGTTTGTAAAGCTCGGTGCCCACACGACACTCACGTTTTAAAAGTAGTTTTCGCAAACGGTTTTCTTTGCTTTTCATCGTTCAAAACGGCCAAGTAAGAGAGAACGTAGAATTCATTCAATTATTCAAAAAGGAAAGAGGCAACATCCACTTCGACCCCACGGGGGTATCGCAAACCACAACTAACTAACATGAGTAATAAAAGATAAAGGGAAAGAAAGGTCACTGTGACTGAAGCTCGATCAAAGTCAGAGCAGCACTCTTGCGGCCTCTCCGGTGCCCTAGCGCTCGACCCCGGACGGTCTGGGTGAACCTGTCGCGGAGTGGGGAGTCAGTGACAAGAAATAACATAATAAGCAAATAGGGCTAAAGTCAGGCAAACCACGATAGAAACCAGAGCAACCAACAATGAAGCACCATGTGCAAACCATACAATGCTGAACCCCGTGCAAACAATATAATGCAGAACCTCGTGCAAACCAAAACCGGGCACCTCCCCCGGCAACCACACCGAGCACCTGCCTCGGAGACCCCTACCGAGCACCTGCCTCGGCCGCCGAGCACCCACCTCGGCATCATCCACCATAACCACACCCTGTATCAAAACGACATCGGGCACCTTCCCCGATGCCCACCGCCGAGCACCTGCCTCGACATCACCGCTCACACCCCCCACCCATGGGGGCCCCCATTCCTAACGCCACCACCGCGTGGGGTACACGGGTCAACGTACCACTTTTCCGGAAAAGCACACCCTTTGCGGTGGCCAAACCGCGGGTGTGCGTGTAGCAATCTCGAGCCTCATCCGAGCACCATCCTCGGCAAACCAGACCGAGCTCCTGCCTCGGCAACCAAATATCCACACAATAGCTTTAACAGGGTTAGCAAATGTAAACATGCAATTACTAAGATCTTTGTGCGTGTAGCAAAATCTCGAGCCTCATCCGAGCACCATCCTCGGCAACCCAGACCGAGCACCTGCCTCGGCAACCAAATATCCCCACAATGGCTTTAACAGGGTTAGCAAATGTAAACATGCAATTACTAAGTTCTTACCCCTTTTCCCATAACTCCGGAAACCAAGACAATGGAAGAGTCCCCACAGCGACCCATAGTCGCCATACTATAAAGATAATAAAACACAAACCTTTGCCGGAGTTAACAATATTCCACAAGTTCAACTTTAATGTTCTGAAAGGTCACGTCGATCACTGCCCCCAATGCTAGTATGCCCCGAACAACCCTACCTTTGTTCGGATAGGGCGAACTGCCCGCCCGGTCTTCTACCGCGACAGCCGTAAATCCGGAGGTCCACATCACCCACCAAACCCCTCAACAAAATAAACATAGCAACAACGAAACTGTGCATAAAGAGGTTCTAAGGGGTACCCACCTTGTGTGCGTCGTCCTGCGTTCGTCCAGTCCGCGTCTGTGCACCAGTCGCCAACAGCGTCCCGCACTCCTGAAGGAACAAGGGCAAGCCAAAGCTTAGAAGTCCGAAGCTTACAACGACTCCCAACAGCGTGCAGCGGAGTTCTTCGCACAGCACCGGCCCGTGCGACGGACACTCTGCCTGGGCGCAGCCCAGCGCGGCACCAGCCCGCGCGGGCGCCCCTCCTGCGGTGCGGGGCGACCCCGCGCGGCACCAGCCCGCGCGGGCGCCCCTCCTGCGGGCGGCCCCGCGCGGCCGGGCGCCGCGCGGGCGCGCTGCTCGCGGAGCGGGGCGACCCCGCGCGGCACCAGCCCGCGCGGGTGCCCCCCTCTCGCGGGCGGCCCCGCGCGGCCGAGCGCCGCGCGGGCGCGCTGCCCGCGGTGCGGGGCGGCCCCGCGCGGCACCAGCCCGCGCGGGTGCCCCGCTCTTGCAGGCGGCCCCGCGCGGCCGAGCGCCGCGCGGGCGCGCTGCCCGCGGTGCGGGGCGGCCCCGCGCGGCACCAGCCCGCGCTGGCGCGCTGCCCGCGGTGCGGGGCGGCCCCGCGCGGCACCAGCCCGCGCGGGCGCCCCCCTCTTGCGGGCGGCCCCGCGCGGCCGAGCGCCGCGCGGGCGCGCTGCCCGCGGTGCGGGGCGGCCCCGCGCGGCACCAGCCCGCGCGGGCGCCCCCTCTTGTGGGCGGCCCCGCGCGCGGCCGAGTGTCGCGCGGCGCGCTGCCCGCGGCGTGGGGCGACCCCGCGCGGCACCTGCCCGCACGGCGCCCCACCCGCGGCCGGCCCCGCGCGCAGCGATGCGCGACGGCGCCGCCCCCTCCTCCCTCCTCGTGACCAACAAAAGAAAAAAGAAAGGGAGATTCCCCCAAACGGAAACGTTTCCGACTCACCTCGATGTGCGAAAGAGGAGGAGAAGGAGGGATCGTCCGCTTGCCTCCACCGGTCCACCCTTGCCCGTGCGCTTGGTTATTCTTTGCCGGCGGCTACGAGGGAGGAAGAAGAGGAAGAAGAAAAGAGGCGGCCACCAAAAGAAAATAAGAGGAACCCTAATCCTCTTTCCCACACGGCTATATATATATACTAAAAGAATTAGGGTTTACCTTAAAAGGTGTGCGGGCTGCCAACACGGATCCCGAGGCGTCTAAAGGGGTCCGAACTTCAAAAATTTATTCTGGGAGAACCGGGAGTCGGAATCCGAAACCGATCGCGTCCCCGTTCTCCGTTTCGCGAGCCCTTCCGCCTAAAAATGTCCGCGAGTCCCGACGGACTTTCCGGAAAAACACTAAAAATTGTCCCACAGTCGGACAGTCGTAAGAAAGGGATAACGGAAAGGGTAACGGAAAAGCCAGGTCTTACAGAGCCAAACCTGGAACGGTCGCCTCAGGAACACCTGTCATCACAGCGGGTGTGAGATCTACAACAACAGTCAGATCTCAGTGGGTACCAAAGCTAAACCCACGGTACACCCACTCAGTCTGCTGGAGACAAAAACACAGATAGATAGATAGATAGATAGATAGATAGATAGATAGATAGATAGATAACTGGAAATGAATCTATCGCTACATGTCTCAATGCAATGCTGGAAGTAAGTTCTCAGTCTCTCTCACGGGAGGCCTGGAAACTACGAACGTCTGCGCCCCCTACAGCCCTTATCAAACAAGAACATGCTGTAGGCTTAGGCGCCCATAGTTTCCGCCCCCGCACTGGGACTGCTAGAACTCTACAAGACACTAGAAGGCCACCTCAATCCCTTCTAGTAACCACCTGGTGACTCGGCCAGGGCATAACTATCTATCTGGTAACTCAGCCAGTGATATCTACACATCTGGTAACTCAGCCAGTGATTTATACCCATCTGGTAACTCTGCCAGTGGTATCTACTCATCTGGTAACTCAGCCAGTGATTTATACCCATCTGGTAACTCCGCCAGTGGTATCTACTCATCTGGTAACTCAGCCAGTGATTTATACCCATCTGGTAACTCCGCCAGTGGTATCTACTCATCTGGTAACTCAGCCAGTGATTTATACCCATCTGGTAACTCCGCCAGTGGTATCTACTCATCTGGTAACTCAGCCAGTGATTTATACCCATCTGGTAACTCCGCCAGTGGTATCTACTCATCTGGTAACTCAGCCAGTGATTTATACTCATCTGGTAACTCAGCCAGTGATTTATACCCATCTGGTAACTCTGCCAGTACAACTCGTATACTCTAACGATGCGACTAACACTCGTGTCCAAGTCGGAAACGACAACCCTCGACTTGCACGACTGTTCCGCAAATACCTGATAGTAAGGATACGATACCTTTGCATTCGGAAGCGTAAAGGGCATTCCGTAGTTCATTGGGAGAAACCAACCCACCTGCGATCAATCCGCGAAAACCGTGCGCCATACGGAGGTCCCGACGCGATCCCGCAGCTCCACGCGGCAAAACACGCACCACCGGCCACGTGAGAAGCTAACACAATGCCACAACTGCGAGACAAGAAGAGGGACCGGAATCAGAAAACATGCGGCTACAACCGCGCTCACAAAGGCGAGAAAAACCCATCCGGCGACGAGAAACGCCGCGCGTTGCGCGGAAAACCCATCGCGCACTCACGCCGCGGCGCGTCGCCGAGTCGCAGCCTGCGCGGCCAAAGCGGCGCAGCTGCACGGCCCCCAAAAACCCAGCCGCGCGGCCTGCAGGCCCGCGCGGCGCCCAGCAAGCCCGTGCGGCACAAGGCCGCCCGCGCGGGGCCCCTGCAGGGCCGCGCGCCCACGGGCGCGGCCTGCAGGCCCGCGCGGCACCAGGCCGCCCGCGCGGGGCCCCTGCAGGGCCGCGCGCCCACGGGCGCGGCCTGCAGGCCCGCGCGGCACAGGGCCGCCCGCGCGGGGCCCCTGCAGGGCCGCGCGCCCCCGGGCGCGGCCGCGCCCGCAGGCACGCGCGGCACAGGGCCGCCCGCGCGGGGCCCCTGCAGGGCCGCGCGCCCACGGGCGCGGCCCGCAGGCCCGCGCGGCACAGGGCCGCCCGCACGGGGCCCCTGCAGGGCCGCGCGCCCACGGCGCGGCCCGCAGGCCCGCGCGGCACAGGGCCGCCCGCGCGGGGCCCCTGCAGGGCCGCGCGCCCACGGGCGCGGCCCGCAGGCCCGCGCGGCACAGGGCCGCCCGCGCGGGGCCCCTGCAGGGCCGCGCGCCCACGGGCGCGGCCCGCAGGCCCGCGCGGCACAGGGCCGCGCGCGCGGGGCCCCTGCAGGGCCGCGCGCCCACGGGCGCGGCCCGTAGGCCCGCGCGGCACAGGGCCGCCCGCGCGGGGCCCCTGCAGGGCCGCGCGCCCACGGGCGCGGCCCGCAGGCCCGCGCGGCACCTTGCAGTGCCGCGCGCACAGCGTGCGGCCTGCAAGGTCGCGCGGCCCCAAGGCCGCCCGCGCGGCACCTTGCAGTGCCGCGCGCCCCGCGCGGCCTGCAAGGCCGCGCGGCACAGGGGCTGCCCGCGCGGCACCTTGCAGTGCCGCGCGCCCCGCGCGGCCTGCAAGGCCGCGCGGCACAGGGGCTGCCCGCGCGGCACCCCTGCAGTGCCGCGCGCACAGCGCGCGGCCTGCAGGGCCGCGCAGCCCCAAGGCAACCCGGCGCGCAGCGTGCAAGCGCCCCAGCGCACGGCCGCCGCCCCCCCGATCACGCGCCGCCGAAAACGCGAGCGTGCGACTCGCGCAGCCTCGCCACAACCCGGACGACAAGTCCGCAAGGCTCCGCCCACGGGGAGAAGAAAAGAGAGAAAAGAATAAAATAAAATAAATCCAACCTCCTCGCGGCACGCCGGTCTTCGCTCGGCTCCCGTCCACGCTCGGAGAAGAAAACGCCCAAGAGTTGCTTCCTTCAAACCCATCCTCTTCTTCTTCTTCTTCCCTTTCCTCTCTTTTTCTCTTTTTCCTTTTTTCTTTCTTTCTTTCTCTTTTCCTTTGCTACAGAGGTGGAGGGGAGGGGTTTTTATAAAGCAAAGCTTTGAATAAAATTAATTAACTTAATTAACTTAATTCCAAAAAACCCAACTCCAACTCACTTTTTGCCCTCGGGCCCTCCGCCGCTGCCCGGAACCTCCCGAGCTCCGCTGTAATTCAAAAGTACACGCGCTCACAGCTTTTTCTCTTCAAAAAGCTCAACCGTTGAGTCGGGGTGCTCAAATCAAATACCGGCTACAAAATTGCCAGTTCCGACTCACTTTTTGCCTCTGGGTCTTCCGCGTCAGTCCGGAACCTCCCGAACCTCGCTGTAAACTGAAAATACACCTGCTCCAAGTGTTTCCCAATTTTTCTGCAACCCATAGCGGTGTCGGCGCTTCCCGTACCAGTCACCTAACGCGTACAAAGCCCGAAACAAGAAGAGGCTTCCGCGGGGATCCAAATCAACCCGAACTCCTCTGTAAACACAAATGGGACACATCCAAGGCAAACTCCTCCGCACCACACCATCCTGCAAGGTCGGTGCGTCGTCCAAATCCCGGTGTTCTACACTCTCCCCCCCTTAAAAGGGTTTCGTCCTCGAAACTCAACTAAATCCATACATAGGAGGGCAAATCAAAAACAAAAGGGGATAGGAGATCCACAAATTGTCCAAGGCTCTCAAGTGGTCACTCACAATCTTCATGCTGACAGCACTGAGCCTTCCCCAAAGGTATGATTCGACTGCAAAATTCTTTGGTTTCACCAACAAGAATCGCATCGGTCGATGAGGATAACGCAGTCCTCGTCCATCACCAAGGAAGGGAAAGCCAAACAAGGCTTGCGGGGTTCAAAAGGACTTCAACCAGCCTGATCACTAATCGAGGATCCACACCTCGCATAACTCAATCTATACATGGCCCTGCGGCTGGTGGTTTTCCTCGATTCGAGATCTCAAAAACCGAAGTTCAAGCCTCCTTAAGGCAAAACCCCTCTGATGCTTCATGGCCACCAAAACTCCTGTTCCACAAAACATAAATCACCTCCCTTGACAGGGGAAAACTTTCAACCTCGAGAACCTTCTCTCGATTCTGGCACTCAATTCCCAGGGTTACACAGCTCGCCTAAACAGGGCATACTAAACAAAATGTCCTCGCCGGGATAAAGCAATCATACATCCTTGCAAAATCTATCCACCGGCGTTACCTCGACCCGACTTCCTGAGTGTCCAAGCACTTAAGGTTTGAGGATTCAAGAATAATTCCATGACCTCACTATCACGGCAATATCCAGATCAATGCTGGTATCTTCCTCAGCTTTGCCTCTCGCAAGTTACACTGGCCTTGCATAGTCCAAGAGCTTCTGATCTCTGACTTTAACATGGGTCCAGGCCCAGTGTCACGCCCCGGGGGTTCGAATCGCGCGGAAGAGGAGCCACCGATGCCCCTGATTCAGCCATATATTTTTTTTTGTAAAACATTACTCCCCGGCGCGTGCACAGACCCGCCGCATACACAAATTCGCTCTGCAAATGAGCAGAGGCCCCTTTGTATATGCACGGCGTCTCAACTACAAAGTGTCTCACAAGGCGTAGTACATACAATCTCTAACCACATCAGTTGGGGTCTCGTACACATACAACCAAACAATTCACGTGACATTCTAGCATTCACTTAGAGCATAGAGGCCGGTGTTTTGAAAGGATAAATAATCACAAGGTTTTGAAAGCAGCATCCACACGATGCCCTCGTTTGTGAAAACAGTTCGTAAACACATAAATCCCACAAGGTTTATAAAGCTTGGTGCCCACACGACACCCACGTTTTAAAAATAGTTTTCGCAAACGGTTTTCTTTGTTTTTCATCGTTCAAAACGGCCAAGTAAGAGAGAACGTAGTATTCATTCAATTATTCAAAAAGAAAGGAAAGAAAAGGGCAACATCCACTTCGACCCCACGGGGGTGTCGCAATCCACAACTAGCTACCATGAATAATAAAAGAAAAGGGAAAGAAGAGTCACTGTATCTGAAGTCACCCATAAATCAGATCAGCACCCTAACGTCCTCACCGGCGCCCTAGCACTCGCCCCTGGACGAACCTGTCACGAAGTGGGAAGTCAGTGACTAGAAATAGCATGATAAGCGTAGTAAACAAAGATAAGGCAAACCACAAACACCGGAGCAACTATCCCTCCCATGCACCTTCCACCTTAACCACACCCTGTATCATTACGACATCGGGCACCTTCCCCGATGCCCACCGCCGAGCACCTGCCTCACAAAGCAACATCGGGCACCTTCCCCGATGCCCACCGCCGAGCACCTGCCTCGGCCGCCGAGCACCTGCCTCGACGTCACCGCTCACACCCCCCACCCATGGGGGCCCCCATTCCTAACGCCACCTCCGCGTGGGGTACACGGGTCAACGTACCACTTTTCCGGAAAAGCACACCCTTGCGGTGGCCAAACCGCGGGTGTGCGTGTAGCAAATTTGAGCCTCAGATTGACATTGAGTATCATAACATAACATAACAGGGTTAGTGCATAAACAGAAGGAGACTGACAATTCCACCTTACCCCAACATGCTATTTCTAACAGTTAAACCCCATTCCCGAAACCCCCGGGAACGTACCCACCTTGTGTGCGTCGTCCTGCGTTCGTCCAGTCCGCGTCTGTGCTCCAGTCGCCCACAGCGTCCCGCACTCCTGAAGGAACATAGGCAAATCGAGACTTAGAAGTCCGAAACTTACAACGACTCCCTACAGCGTGCGGCGGAGTTCTTCGCACGGCACCGGCCCGTGCGACGAACACCCTGTCAGGGCGCAGCCCCGCGCGGCACCAGCCCGCGGGGCGCCCCTCCTGCGGGCGGCCCCGCGCGGCCGAGCGCCGCGCGGGCGCGCGGCCCGCGGTGCGGGGCGACCCCCGCGCGGCACCAGCCCGCGCGGGCGCCCCTCCTGCGGGCGGCCCCGCGCGGCCGAGCGCCGCGCGGGCGCGCTGCCCGCGGTGCGGGGCGACCCCCGCGCGGCACCAGCCCGCGCGGCGCCCCTCCTGCGGGCGGCCCCGCGCGGCCGAGCGCCGCGTGGGCGCGCTGCCCGCGGTGCGGGGCGACCCCGCGCGGCACCAGCCCGCGCGGGCGCCCCTCCTGCGGGCGGCCCCGCGCGGCCGAGTGCCGCGCGGGCGCGCTGCCCGCGGTGCGGGGCGGCCCCGCGCGGCACCAGCCCGCGCGGGCGCCCCTCCTGCGGGCGGCCCCGCGCGGCCGAGCGCCGCGCGGGCGCGCGGCCCGCGGTGCGGGGCGGCCCCGCGCGGCACCAGCCCGCGCGGGCGCCCCCCTCCTGCGGCGGCCCCGCGCGGCCGAGCGCCGCGCGGGCGCGCGGCCCGCGGTGCGGGGCGGCCCCGCGCGGCACCAGCCCGCGCGGGCGCCCCCTCCTGCGGGCGGCCCCCCGCGCGGCCGAGCGCCGCGCGGGTGCGCGGCCCGCGGTGCGGGGCGGCCCCGCGCGGCACCAGCCCGCGCGGGCGCCCCCTCCTGCGGGCGGCCCCCGCGCGGCCGAGCACCGCGCGGGCGCCGCGGCCCGCGGTGCGGGGCGGCCCCGCGCGGGCCGTGCGCCGCGCGGGCGCGTGGCCCGCGGTGCGGGGCGGCCCCGCGCGGCACCAGCCCGGCGCGGGCGCCCCTCCTGCGGGCGGCCTCGCGCGGCCGAGCGCCGCGCGGGCGCGCGGCCCGCGGTGCGCGACGGCGCCGGGCCTCCTCCCTCCTCGTGACCAACAAAAGAAAGAAAGAGGGAGATTCCCCCGAACGAAACGCGTCCGACTCACCTTGATGTGCGAAAGAGGAGGAAGAGAGGGATCGTCCGCTTGCCTCCTCCGGTCCACCCTTGCGGTGTGCTTGGTTTCTCTTTGCCGGCGGCTACGAGGGAGGAAGAAAAAGAAAAGAGGCGGCCACCAAAAGAAAAATAAGAGGAACCCTAATCCTCTTTCCCTCACGGCTACATATATATACTAAGAGAATTAGGGTTTACCTTAAAAGGTGTGCGGCTGCCAACACGGATCCCGAGGCGTCTAAGGGGGACCCCAACTTCGAGAATTAATTCTGGTCAGACCGGGAGTCAGAAAAATAAACCGATCGCGCCCACGCGCTCCGTTCCGCGAGCTCTACCGCCTAAAATTATTTGCGGGCCCCGACGGTCTGTCCGGAAAAATGCCAAAAATGAGGCCCCCGGTCAGGCATTACAAGAAGAGGGTGACCAGAAGGGTTAAGGAAAAGCCGGGTCTTACACCACTTACCGCTAAAAACAAGTTTCGTCCCCGAAACTTAATCTTCCCCAGCGGCGAACAGGTCCGGGTAGCACTCCCTCATCTTTGACTCGGGTTCCCAAGTTGCCTCACGCTCTTCTTGATTCCTCCAAAGCACCTTTACGTAGGGAATCGTCCGACTACGCAGCTTTTTGTCCTCCCGGGCTAGGATCCGCACGGGTACTTCCGCGAAACTTAGATCCTCCTTGAGTTCAATCGCGGAGGCGTCAAGCACTCGCGATGGGTCGGGGAGGTATTTCCGAAGCATGGATACGTGGAACACATCATGAACGCGGTCAAGGTTCGGCGGTAGGGCGAGGCGGTAGGCTACCGGGCCGATGCGCTCCAGAATCTCAAACGGCCCTATGTACCGCGGGCTCAGCTTGCCCCTCAACCCAAACCGCTTCACCCCCTTCGACGGCGACACCCGCAGTAACACGTGCTCTCCCACCTGGAATTCCAAGTCGCGACGTCTCTGGTCCGCGTAACTCTTTTGCCGGCTCTGGGCGGTCGCCAAACGTCGCCTGATGAGGCGCACCCTTTCCTCTGTCTCGGCCACTAGGTCCGGCCCCAAAAACTTTCTCTCCCCCAGATCGTCCCAGCAGATCGGGGATCTACAGCGTCTGCCGTACCACGCTTCGTACGGCGCCATCTTAATGCTCGCTTGGTAGCTGTTGTTATAAGCGAACTCTGCAAGGGGTAGGTAGCGCGATCATCCGTCTCCCAAATCCAGCACGCACGCCCGAAGCATGTCCTCGAGTATCTGGATCACCCGCTCGGATTGCCCGTCCGTCTGGGGGTGAAAGGCTGAGCTGAAGTGTAACTTGGTCCCCAAGGCTCGTTGTAGACTCTTCCAAAAGTTCGAAACGAACCTCGTGTCCCTGTCCGAGGTGATCGTCGTTGGCACCCCGTGCAGCCTTACAATCTCGCTGAGGTAGACCTGTGCCAGCCGGTCACGTGTCCAGGTCGTGTGGATGGGTAGGAAGTGAGCTGACTTCGTTAGCCGATCCACGACAACCCAGATAGCGTCGTGTCCCTATTGCGAACGGGGGAATCCGGTGACGAAGTCCATTGTGACTTGCTCCCACTTCCATTCGGGCACGGGTAGAGGTTGCAATTTCCCCGCCGGCCGCTGATGCTCGGCTTTCACCTGTTGGCAAATCAAACAGTGAGCCACGAACAGCGTCACATCTCCCTTCAATCTTGGCCACCAGAAGGTCTGTCGGATATCCCGGTACATCTTGGTGCCTCCAGGGTGCGCCACGTAGGGGGCGCAATGTGCTTCAGTCAGGATTTCTTTCTTTAGATCCGGCAGATCGGGCACGCAGATCCGCCCTCGGAACCGAAGGGTGCCGTCCGTTCCCACTGCAAAGTCTCCTTCTTGCTCCGGTGAAATCCTATCTCGTTCTAGCTGTAGCTGCGGATCCGCACCTTGGCCTTCCCGAATCCTCTCCAATAGGGTCGGCGCGACTGTTAGGGTCAACAGTCGCTCAACCGTCCCTGCTGTACCACTTCCAACCTCAATCGTGAAAATTCCGCGATCAAGTCGTTCTGCTGCGTGATCGCGCCCGCCGAAGTTCCTTCTGCTTGTCCCTTTCGCTTAGAGCGTCGGCTACCACATTTGCTTTCCCCGGGTGGTACTGGATGGTTAAGTCGTAGTCCTTCAGTAGCTCCAACCACCTCCTCTGCCGTAGGTTAAGCTCCTTCTGGGTGAAAAGGTACTTAAGGCTTTGGTGGTCCGAGAACACGTTGCAATGCACACCGTAGAGGTAGTGCCTCCACAGTTTCAGAACGAAGACCACTGCGGCAAGCTCCAAGTCATGGATCGGGTAGTTCTGTTCGTAATCCTTGAGTTGTCTTGAAGCATAGGCAATGACTCTTCCTTGCTGCATTAGTACTCCTCCCAGTCCTATTCGCGATGCATCGCAGTAGACTTCGTAGTCTTCTCCAGGGGTTGGTAAGGCAAGCACAGGCGCTCTTGTAAGCCAAGTACACGTTCTCCGGAAAATCGGGGTACATCAGTCGTACCTCGCGCTTCTCGCAGTCTATGACCGCAAGGTACCACGTGAGCCAATCCATTCCGAGCACTACATCATACTCTTTCAATGGAATGACTACCAGATCCCAGGGGCACGGAAGCCTTCCCATCCATATAGGGCAGGAAGGCACCATGTTGCGTGCCTCCAAGGATCCCCCCGCGGTGTGTACGGTCATCAAACTGGGTAAGGGTCTCAACTCAAAATCATGGGTCAGTGCGAAGTCTCGGGACATAAACGAGAGGGTCGCTCCGGTGTCAAAAAGGGTTCTAGCGCGATAAACAGAAGCAAGAGTGATACCTGCGACGACGTGCTCAGACGGGTGCGTCTCCTGCTGACCCATCGAATAGACGCGGCCTCCCGAAGGCGGTGGCTTTTCCCCTACAGATCGGGGTGCTGGCGGTCTGGGGGCTGACGTCATTGGCGCTTTCCCCCGCCCTGCGTGCTGGGGTGAAGGCACGGAGGCTGCTGAAGATGTGGTGCCTTGGTTCAGGGGACAGTTGAAACGGAAGTGTCCCTGCTTGCCACATCGGAAACAATGGTCCTGTCTCTTGGAGCAATCCATCACTCGGTGCGCCCCGCCGCAGATCACGCATGAGCGGTCCTCCGGGCGTTGTCCCTCTCCTGGCGCTCCCCTGGTCCTTTGCTGGGGCCTCCACCGCTTAGGGGGCCGATTCTCGCTGGAGGAGCCCCCTCCCCCTGAAGCCGTCTGGGTCCGCTTCCTGTCGTCTTGCTGGTGGGAGCCTTCCCTTCGGGCGCGCGTGACGGCAAAGCCTCGCTCCACGATGGTGGCTCGGTCGACCACCTCCTGAAAGGTATGCAGATCCGCCGCGTCCACCACTTGGAAAATGTCAGTCCTCAATCCATCCACAAACAGTTGTGCCTTATGGGATTCGTCCCGAATGACGAACGGGACACAGTTCGCCAGTCTCACGAACTCCCTCTGGTACTCCATTACTGTTTTGGTTCCCTGCCTGATGTGGTTTAGGTCGTTCTCCAGTTGTTTCTTCACGCTGTTGGTAAAGAACGCCCCGAATAGCTGCTGTTTAAAGGTAGTCCATGACGGAAGGGTAGCGCCCGACGCAGAGTCGGGGCGTACGGTCTTCCACCAAATGCGGGCGTTCCCCTCGAGCAAGTGGGCGGCCAGGGGGACCCGCTCATGGTCTTCCATCAATAGGTCCTCGAATAATTTCTCCATCGTATCCACCCATTTCTCCACAACCCAGGGGTCCGTCGTGTCCCCCCTCGAACGTTGGCGGATCGTATTTCTTGAAGTCGGCCAGGTTGGCGCGCACACGGTCCTCGCTCGTTTGGTAGGTTCGCCCCCTCCTTCGCGACGTTGGCGGTCGCGGGCGGGAGTGGGGTAACACTACCGTCACACTCGGAGCAATTTCCGACGATTGGTGTCGCCGCCGGCCCTGCCGTTGCCGTCGAAGGGGCCACCTCTGGGGCCGAGGCCCGGGTGGGGGGCAAGCCCTCCCTTCGGTCTCCATCACCGGTGCAGCTGGCCCCGGGAGAGGGCCCGGGGCAACCTCTGCCGTCGCAGCGGCCTGCTGTTGCTGCGTCAGTTGGCGCACGCGGTCGTTCAGGGCTGCCAACTGTTCCGCCATCTCTTGTAGCTGCTGCCTTAGGAGCTGATTCTCCGCAGTCATCGCTTCCGCTGGCGTCTGCCCCCGGTGTCCTCGGCTGTGGATCTAGTCCTGGTCATGATCTGAACATTTGCACGAACCAGTTACTCCTAGTTTAAATAAGACGGCACGCCACTAGTGCTGGCACTAGAGGGAGAAAAGAAAAGAACACTAATTCCCTCCCCCCTTTTTCCCCCAACGAGCACTCGCGTTTTATTTATCCCGTGTTCACTTTATTACTCAGTAGCCAGAGTATTGCGCCCGTGGATGTTAGGCCCCGACTGTTGTGGTTAAAGTTTACCGCTCTGATACCATCTTAATCTGTCACGCCCCGGGGGTTCGAATCGCGCGGAAGAGGAGCCACCGATGCCCCCTGATTCAGCCATATATTTTTTTTTGTAAAACATTACTCCCCGGCGCGTGCACAGACCCGCCGCATACACAAATTCGCTCTGCAAATGAGCAGAGGCCCCTTTGTATATGCACGGCGTCTCAACTACAAAGTGTCTCACAAGGCGTAGTACATACAATCTCTAACCACATCAGTTGGGGTCTCGTACACATACAACCAAACAATTCACGTGACATTCTAGCATTCACTTAGAGCATAGAGGCCGGTGTTTTGAAAGGATAAATAATCACAAGGTTTTGAAAGCGGCATCCACACGATGCCCTCGTTTGTGAAAACAGTTCGTAAACACATAAATCCCACAAGGTTTATAAAGCTTGGTGCCCACACGACACCCACGTTTTAAAATAGTTTTCGCAAACGGTTTTCTTTGTTTTTCATCGTTCAAAACGGCCAAGTAAGAGAGAACGTAGTATTCATTCAATTATTCAAAAAGAAAGGAAAGAAAGGGCAACATCCACTTCGACCCCACGGGGGTGTCGCAATCCACAACTAGCTACCATGAATAATAAAAGAAAGGAAAGAAGAGTCACTGTATCTGAAGTCACCCATAAATCAGATCAGCACCCTAACGTCCTCACCGGCGCCCTAGCACTCGCCCCTGGACGAACCTGTCACGAAGTGGGAAGTCAGTGACTAGAAATAGCATGATAAGCGTAGTAACAAAGATAAGGCAAACCCACAAACACCGGAGCAACTATCCCTCCCATGCACCTTCCACCTTAACCACACCTGTATCATACGACATCGGGCACCTTCCCCGATGCCCACCGCCGAGCACCTGCCTCACAAAGCAACATCGGGCACCTTCCCCGATGCCCACCGCCGAGCACCTGCCTCGGCCGCCGAGCACCTGCCTCGACGTCAACCGCTCAACACCCCCCACCCATGGGGGCCCCCATTCCTAACGCCACCTCCGCGTGGGGTACACGGGTCAACGTACCACTTTTCCGGAAAAGCACACCCTTGCGGTGGCCAAACCGCGGGTGTGCGTGTAGCAAATTTGAGCCTCAGATTGACATTGAGTATCATAACATAACATAACAGGGTTAGTGCATAAACAGAAGGAGACTGACAATTCCACCTTGCCCCAACATGCTATTTCTACAGTTAAACCCCATTCCCGAAACCCCCGGGAACGTACCCACCTTGTGTGCGTCGTCCTGCGTTCGTCCAGTCCGCGTCTGTGCTCCAGTCGGCCCACAGCGTCCCGCACTCCTGAAGGAACATAGGCAAATCGAGACTTAGAAGTCCGAAACTTACAACGACTCCCTACAGCGTGCGGCGGAGTTCTTCGCACGGGCACCGTCCCGTGCGACGACACACCTGTCAGGGCGCAGCCCCG
This sequence comes from Tillandsia leiboldiana, assembly GCA_029204045.2. NCBI lineage: Eukaryota > Viridiplantae > Streptophyta > Magnoliopsida > Poales > Bromeliaceae > Tillandsia > Tillandsia leiboldiana. The sequence goes on from JAQNDB010003770.1 coordinate 26,670, forward strand.
CGCGGCACCAAGCCCGCGGGGCGCCCCTCCTGCGGGCGGCCCCGCGCGGCCGAGCGCCGCGCGGGCGCCGGCCCGCGTGCGGGGCGACCCCGCGCGCACCAGCCCGCGCGGGGCGCCCCTCCTGCGGGCGGCCCCGCGCGGCCGAGCGCCGCGCGGGGCGCGCTGCCCGCGGTGCGGGGCGACCCCGGCGCGGCACCAGCCCGCGCGGCGCCCCTCCTGCGGGCGGCCCCGCCGGCCGAGCGCCGCGTGGGCGCGCCTGGCCCGGGTGCGGGGCGACCCCGCGCGGCACCAGCCCGCGCGGGGCGCCCCTCCTGCGGGCTGTCCCCCGCGCGCCGAGTGCCGCGCGGGAGCGCGCTGCCCGCGTGCGGGGCGGCCCGCGCGGCACCAGCCCGCGCGGGCGCCCCTCCTGCGGGCGGCCCCGCGCGGCCGGCGCCGCGCGGAACGCAAAGCGGCGGCCCCGCGTTGCGGGCGGCCCCGCGCGGCACCAGACCGCGCGGGCGCCCCCTCCTGCGGCGCCCCCCGGCGCGGCCGAGCGCCGCGCGGGTCGCGCAGGCCTCCGCGGTGCGGGCGCTCCGCGCGTCACCAGCCCGCCCGCCCAGCTGGGGCGCCCCCTCCTGCGAGCGGCCCCCCGCGCGCGACCGAGCGCCGCGCGGGTGCGCTGTCCCGCGGTGCCGGTTCGGCCCCGCGCGGCACCAGCCCGCGCGGGCGCCCGCCCCTCCCTGCGGGCGGCCCGCCGCGCTTCCGAGCGCCGCGCGGGTGCTCGGCCCGCGGTGGCGAGGGCGGCCCTGCGCGGCACCAACCCCGCGGGCGCCCCTCCTGCGGGCGGCCCCCGCGCGGCCGGCGCCGCGCGGGCGCGCGGC
>JAQNDB010003771.1:0-27526 GCA_029204045.2 Tillandsia leiboldiana
CTGCCGGGGGGCCGAAACGACCCCAGCCCTTCTCAGGAGAGGGGATTTCTAGCGGAGATCGCCTGCATCATCTACAGAGGAGCACCCCAGAGGAAAATTATTCATGCCGGAAGCACAATCCTTTGCTTCTAACGTGAAAACTAGGACAGTTCCGTTTTTACTGCCCTAACCCGGAATGATCTTCGAGGGTCGCGCACACGAATGATGTCCTTATGCGACGACACGACAAAGGACTCACATCCCAGGGCTTGTGGACGGGCTCCCCGGTACTTCAGTGTAGACGCGCGTCCCAGACCTAGTACCGCAGGTAATATTTTTGTTTTCACTTTTCCCTCTTAGATTAGAGCACCGTCACACCTTAACCTGCTACCCCTGTTAGACTCTCTCTCTCGCTCCCTCTCTCTAGAATCCTTAAGTACTAGGCGAAGCCTCCCCCGGCCGATGTGCGCGGCGAGCTTCGAAGCATAGGAGAACCTTGTGTACTCGGGGCCCGTCAAGGGCCATGCAAGGAATAAATAGGCTCCACCCTATGCCTTGCAGCCGAGAACCAAATGGCGCGATAGGTAGTTCAGGGCCGTTCCCCAGATAAGGATCAGCGGTCCCGTGGTAAGGGAATTTCTGGACGTGTTTCCGGCAGAGCTCCCCGGAGCGCCGCCGGGACGAGAAGTCGACTTTCCTATTGAACTACTTCCCCGGCACCAAACCCATCACCAAGGCACCGTACAGGATGGCCTTCGCGGAGTTGAAGGAACTCAAGGCACAGTTGGAGGACCTTTGGATAAGGGCTTCATCAGACCTAGCACGTCACCCTGGGGCGCGCCCGTCCTGTTTGTGAGGAAGAAGGACGGAAGTCTCCGGTTGTGCATCGACTATGGGAGATAAATAAGGTCCCGTTAAGAACAAGTACCCCCTGCCAAGGATCGACGACCTCTTCGACCAACTACAGGGGGCGACGGTGTTTTCAAAGATTGACCTGTAGTCGGGCTATCATCAGGTCCAGGTCAAGGGGGAGGACATCCCCAAAACGGCTTTTCGGACTCGCTACGATCATTACGAATTTACAGTAATGCCGTTCGGGCTCACGAATGCTCCGGCGGTGTTCAAGGACATGATGAACAGGTATTCAAACCCTTCCTGGATTTATTCGTGGTGGTCTTCATCGACGATATCCTCATCTACTCCCGTACAGACGAGGAACATGTAGAACATCTGCGCACAGTCCTCCAGACCCTACCGGAACAGAAACTCTACGCCAAACTCAAAAAGGGTGAGTTTTGGCTCCGAGAGGTTGGCTTCTTAGGGCACGTAATCTCAGCGGCTAGAGTCGCAATCGATCCGAAAGAAGAGAGAATCGGTGACGGACTATCCCAACCAACGACGGTGACGGAGGTTCGAAGCTTTCTAGGATTAGCGGGTACTACCGGCGCTTCGTGGAGGGTTTCTCCAAGATAGCCACCCTCTTAAACCGCTTGACTAAAAAGGGGAAAAGTTCATCTGGCGACGACAAATGTCAGAGGAGCTCGAGGAGCTCAAGGATAGGTCGACGCGACCCCGATTCTCGCCCTGCCGAACCAGGGGAGGATTATGAAGTATACTGCGATGCGTCGCGAAACGGACTGGGTGGAGTACTCATGCAACGGGGAAGGTTATAGCCTATGCGTCAAGGCAGCTCAAGGAATACGAGCGAAACTACCCGTTGCACGATTTGGAACTCGCAGCGGTTGTGTTCGTCCTCAAGCTTTGGAGACACTACCTGTATGGGGCACACTCCAATATGTACTCAGATCAAAAAAGTCTTAAGTACCTTTTCACCCAAAAGAGTTAAATTGCGACAAAGATGGTGGCTCGAGCTACTGAAGGATTACGATTTAATGATCCACTACCACCCGGGAAAGGCAAACGTGGTGGCCGACGCCCTGAGCCGTAAGGGGCAGGCCGAGAAGGCAGGGGTGAGTGCCATCACCCAGCAGCAAGATAGTCTGATTGCGGAGTTTCGCGATTAGACTAGAAGTAGTACCAGCGGGTGCAGTCGAACAACTTCTGACACTGGTGGTCCAGACCTACCCTGCTTGACAGAATTCTCGAGGGCAGTCGACTGATGACCAACTCCAGCTGGTGCGAAGTAGAGTAACTGCCGACCAAGAAGGTGATTTCACAGTAAACTCCGACGGCACATACGATTTCGGGGACGAATCTGCGTGCCGGATCTACCGGAACTCAAAGAGGAAATCCCGGGAGGCGCATACCGGTCCATATACAGCGCATCCCGGGGGAACGAAGATGTACAAGGACGTCAAACAGACCTTCTGGTGGCCCAAAATGAGGGAGACGTGACTCGGTTTGTGGCACACTGCCTGGTTGTGCCAACGAGTGAAGGCCGAGCACCAGCGTCCAGCAGGAAAATTGCAACCCTTACCGGTGCCCGAGTGGAAATGGGACATGATTACCATGGATTTTGTGACCGGGTTCCCGAGATCGTCACAGGGACACGATGCAATATGGGTAATCGTGGACCGTTTGACGAAATCAGCCCACTTTCTTCCCATACACACGACGTGGGCGCGGGGACGACTGGCGCAAACCTACATCAACGAGATAGTAAGGTTGCATGGGTGCCGATGTCCATCACGTCGGACAGGGACACGCGATTTGTGTCAAACTTTTGGCAGAGCCTGCAGCGAGCAATGGGAACCAAGTTGCACTTCAGTACGGCTTTTCACCCGCAGACCGATGACAATCAGAGCGGGTGATACAAATTGTGGAGGACATGCTTCGGGCATGCATTTTGGACCTGGGCGAAGGGTGGGCACGGTGTCTGCCCCTAGGGAATTTGCCTACAATAACAGTTACCAGGCCAGCATTCAGATGGCACCATACGAGGCCCTGTACGGGCGGCCCTGTCGGTCTCCAATATGCTGGGACGACTTGGGTGAGCGTAAGTTTCTGGGCCCAGATCTGGTGGAGGAGACCGAAGCAAAGGTCGATTGATTAGACAAAGACTACTGACCGCCCAGAGCAGACAGAAAAGCTACGCGGACAACAGACGCCGAGACTTAGAGTTCATGGTGGGTGAACACGCGTTGCTCCGAGTTTCGCCCTCCAAGGGGAACCGACGCTTCGGCATAAAGGAAAGTTAAGCGCGAGGTACGTAGGACCGTTCGAGATCCTAGAACGCATAGGACGGTGGCGTACCGATTAGCCCTGCCGCCAAATCTCGAACGAGTCCATAACGTGTTCCACGTCTCAATGCTCCGGGAGTACCTAGCCGATCCCTCTCATGCCTTGGATGCCTCCACCATCGAGTTTGCGAGAGGATTTAAGCGTCGAGGAGGACGCCGGTGCGGATTTTGGCGAGAGAGGACAAGAAGTTGCGCAAACGAACAATCCCCTATGTAAAGGTCCAGTGGAGCAACGAAGAACGCGAGGCGACTTGGGAACTGGAATCGAAGATGAGGGAATGTTTTCCCGAATTGATTAGTGGGGTTTGTATTTAAGTTTCGGGACGAAACTTTTTATAAAGTGTGAGTGGTGTAGTGATCCGGCCTTTCAGGGTATTTTTGACTTACGTGTAGTCATTTAAGCCTTTAAGTGAAATAAAATTATTCATTTCTTAAAAGTTGGCCATTGTGGGGTGCTAGTATTTTCTGCGATAGAGCGCGGAAAAAGAAAGCCGACGGTGCGATCGGATCTGAAATCCGATATCGGATCCCCCGGAACGGGATTCAAAGTGATACGGTGATTAGTCGTGCATCGGAATCCGTGCAAAATATCTTGCACCCGTTAGAGATAAGGTTGGTTATCTCGTAGGGGATAATTAATTAGTTAATTAATTATCCAGATGGAAAATAATAATTCTCTTACGTACGAATTAAAGAGAAATTAATTAGAGATAAAGTGCGACTATTTAAGGGATCCCAATTAAAGAAAAGAAAAGAAAGAAATAAAAACCCTAATCGGTGAGAAGAGAAAAAGAAAAGAAAAGACGGAACCCTAACCGGAGGAGAAAAGAGGAAAAGAGAGCGGGAGGAACCGATCGCCCTGATTCACGTGCCGGAGATCGGAGAACGAGACGCCATCGTCTACGGGGAGCGGATCCGGGTCTCCAACGCCGAAAGGAAACAAGATCGGTTCTTTAATTCCGATAGATTGAGGTTAGTGGTCGTTAATCTTTTTGTAGAATTAATCGGGGGTTTTCCGTGTTCTCGTAAGGTCGTATTAATTAGTACATCGATCGCGGATTTTCGTCGGGTTTTGATCCATGTTTTATTCTCGTTCCTGATCGAGGGTGATCGATGGTTTTTATCGAGTTTAATCGATGATTTTTAGTCGGTTTCTTTTTATCGGACTTGGTCGAAAATTCGATCGGGGTTCCGATTTATGTTTTGGTTGTTCGTGGATCAACGGTTTAGCCGTTAGATTTACCGCGGATTTATTCGGAGATTTTTGGGGATGTTTCGTTGGAACATAGTGGGGTTAACGGGAGGCCGCCGCCGCCGTTGTTAAACGGGAGGCCGCCGCCGTCGTTACCATGGTCGCGGGGTCTTCGCCGGAGTCGCACGGGAGCGAAAACGGAGAAGAAATCGCGAAACGGGAGCGAAAACGGCGAAGAAAACCGCAAAATTAGGGTTTACTGTGCTTGTCCGTACAGCACGGTCCACGGGTCCAGGCGTGCACCCGGTGCATGCCCGCAGCGTCGGAAGCACCAGACCCGGTGCACGGTATCGTGCACCGGCCCGGCCCAAGGCGCGCGGTGCACGCCTCATGCGTGCACCCGGCGCACGCGCTTGCGGCCGAAGGGCAAGGACCCGGTGCACGCTCGGGTCATGCACCGGCCCGGCCCGAGATGCGCGGTGCACGCCTCCTGCGTGCACCCGGCGCATGCCGCCGCCGCCTGACGCCGTGAACCCGGTGCACGGTTGCCCCCGTGCACCAACCGACAGCCCGAAGTTCATTTGCTACGTTTTTGTCCGTTTTTCCACCGTTTTGAGCGCCGTCTTCGCCGTTGGGATCACAATCTCCGCGGTTTTCTTGGCATGGCAACTTGGGATCTTTTTGGTCACTGTTTTATTTTGTGGGTACCGATTTCGCCGATGCTCCGCGCCTCGACGAAATTGTCGGGGGCGCGCCGTCGGGTCTCTTCTCTCATCATTTTCGCCGCCGGGGCCTTCTTGGTCTAACCATTGACGTCCCGAGTGGGCTACCAGTTGAGGATTGAGTTTTGTTGGACTTTTCCGTCGAAAAGAGTAAATTGGGTCTTGTGTTTTCGGATGTTAGTACGCGCTTTTGACTATAGTTATCCGTGCGGACTTTCTTTAGGTCCAGACGCGCAGCGGGGGTGCGCGAAGGATTCGGGTGTTCCGATCTCTCTTCAAATAGGTGGGTACGGTTGCTGTAAATACAACCAGTGCAGTAAGTGCATCTATCGTCATTAAAATGCTCTTAATTTATCTAACAAAGTAGATGGACAGTTTAACCTTTCGCATAATTGTGTTTTTATCTAACAATTAAAGCAGCTACGGTCGCGGTGCTCATGACACGCCGATCTCGGCAAATCCGTTTTCGGATGCTGCACGTACACAGGCGGATTGGCCTCCGCATGGGTGTACTTTTCCGGAAGAGTGGTCTCTTATGACCCGTGTTCCTCACAAAAGTGTGGGTGCCGTGAGGACCTCTTCGCGCCCGCTGAAAATAGCACACCAGCACCGCGAAGAGGTTAAAAGCATCAAAGTAGGTGTTTGCGCACGAGGGGAGACTTTAGTCTCTCCGACAAATATTCTGGTGTTGGTGCCCAATTTAATTGATAATTCTGGGGTTGGTGCCCAATTTAATTGATAATTCTGGGGTTGGTGCCGAATTTAATTGATAAATCTGGGGTTGGGGCCCAGCTTAATATGTGCAGGGTTTTAGCGAAATGGTTTCGGTGTATTCGGTTTGCTCCTTATTTCCTTATTGATATTAGACATCTACTTTGTTTGTCACTGACATTACCCACTCCGTGACAGGTGTTACGAGGTGCGTTAGCCGGGAGGGCGGTGAGACTGCGTCGCGAGAACCGTAGTCAGAACACTTGGTTTTTATTATCTCATTTCTCTTACGCTTAATTTAGTTAATTTTCTTGTGGGTCGTAATATTCGTGGACATGTATTACTTAGCGCTGTAGATGAGGTGTACTTTTATATTTCGGTTCTTTTGGTGATGTTTTCTTATGCGGCACGTTTTCATGATAAACCAAATGACTTCGAAAAGGTTTTCTCAAAACGAAGTGCCGTGTGGGCACGGGTTTTGCAACCGCTGGCTTTAACCTTTCTAAACACTGATGCCGCTTTAATATTCCGCTTGATGATGTATGTCTATTGTATGGTTGATGGTTGGTGTTTGATGTATGTTGTTGTAAATGAGACGCCGTGCATATACAAAGGAGACTCTGTCCGCGGGCAGGGAGAATTTGTGTATGTGGCGGTCTTGCACGCACCGGGGATGAGGTTTAAAATACCTTGTTAAGGAAGAAAAAAAAAAGATACACGCAATTTTCCGCTTTGATAGACTCAAAAACCCCCGGGGGCGTGACAGCCGGAAACACGTCCAGAATTTCCCTTACCACGGGACCGCTGATCCTTATCTGGGGAGCGGCCCTGAACTACCTATCGGCCCATTGGGTTCTCGGCTGCAAGGCATAGGGTGGAGCCTATTTATTCCTTGCATGGCCCTTAACGGGCCCCGAGTACACAAGGTTCTCCTATGCTTCGAAGCTCGCCCGCGCACATCGGCCGGGGGAGGCTTCGCCTAATACTTAAGGATTCTAGAGAGATGGAGCGAGAGAGAGAGTCTAACAGGGGCAGCAGGTTAAGGTGTGACCGGTGCTCCTAATCTAAGAGGGAAAAGTGAAACCACAAACTACCTGCCGTTACTAGGTCTGGGACGTCGCGTCCTCCACTATAGTATCCCGGGGAGTCCGTCCACAGCCCTTGGGCCAGCGTCGTACGGCGTGCTGGGGAAGGGACTTGACGTCTGAGGAGTCTGCGGATTGCTGGTCGTCAGGCGAATCCTTTGGCTGAACGGGGGCCGCAGCACTCTCTGGTCCTTTCTGCTGCGGTGGCGCGGTGGCGGCGGGGATGGGCCCCTATGGGCAGAAGGCACGGGAGTGGTCCGGTAAGCCGCACTGATTGCAGTAATGGTACCTCCACGTACATTCTGCCACAGGGTGAGCACCCTTGCAGATTACGCACGGTCCCCGAGGTGGTTTCGCGTCCCTTTGATATTCCATGACCGAGCGGTTCCCTTGTCTAATGTTCTTCAGGTCGTCCTCCAATTGCCGCTTGACGCTGTCGGAGAAGAAAGCGTCAAAAAGTTCCTCTCTAAAGGTCGTCCATGTCGGTAGCGGGTCGTTTGTTGACGGGTCCGGGCGTACCGTCTTCCACCAGATGCGTGCATTCCCTTCGAGGAAGTGAACGGCTAGTAGAACCCGCTCGTGTTCCTCCATCAGTAGGTCCTCGAAGAGTTTTTCCATGGTGTCTACCCATTTCTCGACGACCCATGGATCGGTCGTCTCTCCCTCAAAAGTGGGAGGGTCATGCTTCTTGAACCTAGTCAAATTCGTCCTGACCCTTTCTCGCGTCGTTCGTTGCTCCATAATCCCTCCTACAGCGGCGGACCCCCCGAGAGTAGGGGTCGTTCCTGCCTCCCCTGCTGTCGCCCCCACCACGGGCCCCGTGGTCGTCGGAGTAGGTACATCCCTTGGGGATGGGGGCTGTTCCGTCGTCGTGCCACCCGTCCCTTGCGGTCCCGTAGTGGGTGCGGTGGCTTCGGGCGGAGGGGTCGGATCGCGCTCGGCTGGCGCGGTTGCCTGTTGCTGCGTCAGGTGACGAACCTGCTCCGTCAGCATCGCTAATTGCCAGTCCATTTCCCGCAGTTGTTGTCGGAGGAGCTGGTTTTCTGCGGTGGTCGGGGTCACTCTGTCCGCGTCCGCATTCTCGGTGGACGATCTAGTCCGGGCCATCGTCCGCTATAGACAAAGAAACCACATTAACCCTAAGGTTATAACCCTAACACCCTGTCTTACGATTACACCTACATTATGTTCCCCTTTTCCCCGTACTCTCACGTACTACGCACCTATACCTTGGTTATCTCATGTCTAATTTGCTTGTGGTACCCTACACTGTGGATGTGGATCACGTCTACTATGGTTATGGTTGTTTTTCTCTGATACCATTTAATCTGTCACGCCCCCGGGGGTTTTTGAGTCTATCAAAGTGGAAAATTGCGTGTATCTTTTTTTTTTCTTCCTTAACAAGGTATTTTAAACCTCATCCCCGGTGCGTGCCAGACCGCCACATACACAAATTCTCCCTGCCCGCGGACAGAGTCTCCTTTGCATATGCACGGCGTCTCATTTACAACAACATACATCAAACACCAACCATCAACCATACAATAGACATACATCATCATGCGGAATATTAAAGCGGCATCAGTGTTTAGAAAGGATAAAGCCAGCGGTTGCAAAACCCGTGCCCACACGGCACTTCGTTTTGAGAAAACCTTTTCGAAGTCATTTGGTTTATCATGAAAACGTGCCGCATAAGAAAACATCACCAAAAGAACCGAAATATAAAAGTACACCTCATCCACAGCGCTAAGTAATACATGTCCACGAATATTACGACCCACAAGCAAATTAACTAAATTAAGCGTAAGAGAAATGAGATAATAAAAACCAAGTGTTCTGACTACGGTTCTCGCGACGCAGTCTCACCGCCCTCCCGGCTAACGCACCTCGTAACACCTGTCACGGAGTGGGTAATGTCAGTGACAAACAAAGTAGATGTCTAATATCAATAAGGAAATAAGGAGCAAACCGAATACACCGGAACCATTTCGCTAAAACCCTGCACATATTAAGCTGGGCCCCAACCCCAGATTTATCAATTAAATTGGGCACCAACCCCAGAATATTTGTCGGAGAGACTAAAGTCTCCCCTCGTGCGCAAATACCTACTTTGATGCTTTTAACCTCTTCGCGGTGCTGGTGTGCTATTTTCAGCGGGCGCGAAGAGGTCCTCACGGCACCCACACTTTTGTGAGGAACACGGGTCATAAGAGACCACTATTCCGGAAAATTACACCCATGCGGAGGCCAATCCGCCTGTGTACATGCAGCATTCGAAAACGGATTTGCCGAGATCGGCGTGTCATGAGCACCGCGACCGTAGTCGCTTCAATTGTTAGATAAAAACACAATTATGCGAAAGGTTAAACTGTCCATCTACTTTGTTAGATAAATTAAGAGCATTTTAATGACGATAGATGCACTTACTGCACTGGTTGTATTTACAGCAACCGTACCCACCTATTTGAAGAGAGATCGGAACACCCGAATCCTTCGCGCACCCCCGCTGCGCGTCTGGACCTAAAGAAAGTCCGCACGGATAACTATAGTCAAAAGCGCGTACTAACATCCGAAAACACAAGACCCAATTTACTCTTTTCGACGGAAAAGTCCAACAAAACTCAATCCTCAACCGGTAGCCCACTCGGGACGTCAATGGTTAGACCAAGAAGGCCCCGGCGGCGAAAATGATGAGAGAAGAGACCCGACGGCGCGCCCCCGACAATTTCGTCGAGGCGCGGAGCGTCGGCGAAATCGGCACCCAACAAAACAAAACAGTGACCAAAAAGATCCCAAGTTGCCATGCCAAGAAAACCGCGGAGATTGTGATCCCAACGGCGAAGACGGCGCTCAAAACGGTGGAAAAACGGACAAAAACGGAGCAAATGAACTTCGGGCTGTCGGTTGGTGCACGGGGGCAACCGTGCACTGGGTTCACGACGTCAGGCGGCGGAGGCATGCACCGGGTGCACGCAGGAGGTGTGCACCGCGCATCTCGGGCCGGGCCGGTGCACGACCCGAGCGTGCACCGGGTCCTTGCCCTTTGGCCGCAAGCGCGTGCGCCGGGTGCACGCATGAGGCGTGCACCGCGCGCCTTGGGCCGGGCCGGTGCACGAAACCGTGCACCGGGTCTGGTGCTTCCGACGCTGCGGGCATGCACCGGGTGCTCGCCTGGACCCGTGGACCGTGCTGTACGGACAAGCACAGTAAACCCTAATTTCGCGGTTTTCTTCGCCGTTTTCGCTCCCGTTTCGCGATTTCTTCTCCGTTTTCGCTCCCGTGCGACTCCGGCGAAGACCCCGCGACCATGGTAACGACGGCGGCGGCCTCCCGTTTAACAACGGCGGCGGCGGCCTCCCGTTAACCCACTATGTTCCAACGAAACATCCCCAAAAATCTCCGAATAAATCCGCGGTAAATCTAACGACTAAACCGCTGATCCACGAACAACCAAAACATAAATCGGAACCCCGATCGAATTTTCGACCAAGTACGATAAAAAGAAACCGACTAAAAATCATCGATTAAACTCGATAAAAACCATCGATCACCCTCGATCAAGAACGAGAATAAAACATGGATCAAAACCCGACGAAAATCCGCGATCGATGTACTAATTAAGACGACCTTACGAGAACACGGAAAACCCCCGATTAATTCTACAAAAAAATTAACGACCACTAACCTCAATCTATCAGAATTAAAGAACCGATCTTGTTTCCTTTCAGCGTTGGAGACCCGGATCCGCTCCCCGTAGACGATGGCGTCTCGTTCTCCGATCTCCGGCACGTGAATCAGGGCGATTGGGTTCCTCCGTTTCCTCCTTCTTTTCCTTTTTTCTCCTCCGGTTAGGGTTCCGTCTTTTCTTTTCTTTTTCTCTTCTCACCGATTAGGGTTTTTATTTTATTTCTTTTCTTTTCTTTTCTTTAATCGGGATCCTTTATATAGTCGCACTTTATCTCTAATTAATTTCTCTTTAATTCGTACGTAAGAGAATTATTATTTTCCGTCTGGGATAATTAATATGAGATAACCCACCTTATCTCTAACGGGTGCAAGATATTTTGCACGGATTCCGATGCACGACTAATCACCGTATCACTTTGAATCCCGTTCCGGGGGATCCCGATATCGGATTTCAGATCCGATCTCACCGTCGGCTTTCTTTTTCCGCGCTCTATCGCAGAAAAATACTAGCACCCCACAATGGCCAACTTTTAAGAATTGAATAATTTTATTTCACTTAAAGGCTTAAATGACTACACGTAAGTCAAAAATACCCCGAAAGGCCGGATCACTACAAGAACAAGAAAGAATGTCGGCTGACATTCACAAGATGAAACAAAATTGTTCCAAACTGTCAAGGATGCTTAAAGGAATTTTGAACAAATTGGACTGCAGTAGCTCTGAGGATTCTGAGTCCGACAACTGAATTTCTTTCTAAGATATCTTTCTGTTTTGCAGGTGTTTTCAGTTTTAGTTCTTACATTTCCTTTGCTTTTTGAACTCTCCTTTAATTGTTGGAATTTTGGCTACTTTAGTGACAAAAAGGGGGAGAGATATAAGAACAATTGGAACAATGGGTGTGAGAACTGTGAACTTTGAAAACTTGAAGGTAAGTATCAAACCAACTTTTGGTTTTGTATTGTGATTGCATGCATGCTTCGACTAACTATTTGACTAACTATTTGGGCATGTATTATTACTAACAAGTTATTTGATTACTAACAAACTTATGACATTTGGATTTTAATGCTTAGAAGATATTTCTATTTCCGATTTTGATCTTAATACATATTTGAGTTCACAAATGTCATGGTAAGTATAAACTCTATCTCTGTTTGGTTTTGAATGCTAAATATTCTTGAGGTATCTAACGATTTCTTTTGTCAAGAATGATTTCTTCTGCAGAGAGTACAGATGTCTAAGTCTAGAGTCTGTTTTAGGAGTTTATCTCATGTATTTATTTATTGGTTCTCAAATGTATGTATTTATTTATTGGTTCTCAAATGTAAATTTTTGTTGTATGGTGATAGCAACAAAAATATCTTTTTGAATTTTCTTGAGTGGATTCTCTGTTTTGTCACGAAACTGCCAAAGGGGGAGATTGTTAAGGAATTTGTTTTGGCGTATTTCGTGAATGTGTTGAGTCTTGAAGATTGAAGATAAAGAAGCTTGGATCATATACCTCAATCTCAAGAAAGAAGAATTCAAAAGGATCAGGTACGTTTAACTAATTAATTTTGATGATCCGAATACTTCTTATAGTGTAGAAACACTTGGATGGATTTTTAATTGCATAAAAAATCAAAAACTGGACATGGGACATGTTCAGGATCCGGATCAGTGTTCACAGTCCGGACCCCGAACGTTGTTTGTTCATGCGCAAATCCAGTCCGGACCGTGGATCTTCAGTTCGGACCCCGAACGTGTGTAAAGTACCGGATTTTCGGCATATAAATAAGTGCAAATAAAAATAGTATAAAATACTATTGTTATGGAAATTAAGGAAGTAAAGAATATTTGGAAGCGTGTTGGGGCCCAAATCGGGATAAAATAAGGAGGTTTAAAATTTCGGTGGAGTTTTCACAGCGTCGGAAAAATTTCGAGAAGAATGCGGGAGCCCCGTAAATACGTTTAAAGGTCCCAGAATGGGTTTCGCGTTGATCGGATGCCGGGTAGTGAGTTCGGGCTCCGTGTGAGGTTCCGAAATTCCCATCGTAGGGTTTGCTGGTTGTTCGGCAGCTTTCGGTGGCCTTTGGGCGTGATTGGACGCATGTCGGGCCCAAGAAATGAAATTATGGTGCAATTTGGGCACAAGCGTTGGAAACCGGGCTTAAAAAGAGATCGCGTGGGTCATTGGAAGACCCGTCGAGTGTTCAGAAGTGGTTTCGCGTGTCGTGGATGTCAAATTTGGCCCCCGGGCGGGGTTTGGATTGAAGATTTCCTCTCCGGGCACCTCCGGGGAATTTTAGAGTTGAAATTCGGCAAATCGGGCTTCAGAATTGGACCCGGTGCGGAAAACCGGATCAGTGGGCTATCCGGAGGCATTCGGCAAATTTTTGGATGAGAATTTAGAGAAACGGACATCGTTTTTGGACTCAGCGCGCGAAATTGCTAAGAATGGACTATTTATTTGTTGGATTTGGAGCCCGGTAGGCGTGCGCGTTTTTCGAGACGACGCGGCACGCAAACCGAGACATTGGCGCGGCACGAATCCCGAGACAGGACGGCACGGGGCTCGAGGACGCGCAGCAGCGCGTTAGGTGCGCGGGGTGGCGTGCCTCCTGCGCGGGCCACGCGGGGGCCGCCACGTGGCGGGCCCCCGTTGGCGCCCGCGCGGGCGCGGGGGCACGCGCCCGTGTCACGGGCGCGTGTCCCGCACGCGGGGGCAGCGCGGTGTCACACCGCGCATGCGGCGCTCGGGCCGCGCGGCCGCGTGGCGCGCAGGGGCGCGGCCACGTGGCCCGCGTTTGTGTTGCCTGGACCGGGTGCACCCGCACGGGTGCTGTGGACCGGCGGGTGCACCATGGACCTCCAGGCCGTGGACCACCTTTCTTCTCTCCCTCCTTTTCTTCTTCTTCTTTCTCCCCCGCACCCCATTTTTTTTCTCCTCTTCTCTTTTCTTCTCCAACCGAGAGTGAGGGAGAGTGAAGGAGGAGGTTGTGGGAGATGCCGTTTTGCATCGTGGGCTTCGTGGAGCGCGCGAGGCTTCCGATGGGGGCGATTCGGCGGCGGCGGCGCGGTCGGGTAAGTCCCGCATTTTTATCTTTACGGTATTTTTGCACAGTTTTGGGGGGACGTTTTGTTGACATGGGTTTAAACCCCTCGCTCTCATCTGTGTTAGGGACCGTACTCTGCTGCACCGTTTTGCGTGCGGATCCCGACGGTGTGCACCGTTTTGCGTGCGGGCTCCGTTTTGCGCGCGGGTTCTGGCACCGTGCTCCGTTTTGCGCGCAGATGCAGAAAATATGCGCAGTTTTGGGCGCAAACCCGAAAAACATACACCAATTTGCGTGCAACGTGGAAAAAGCAACGTGCACCGTTTTGCGTGCCACTTCGAGGTACGTGCTCCGATTTACGCGCAGATTGAATTGTTGTAAACCGTTTTGCGTGCCGATCATGTTATCGCGCACCGTTTTGCGTGCTGACCCTAATATTTTGCATCGATTTGCGTGCAGGACTAGAAAAAAATGTGTATCATTTTGCGTGCAACCCTATAGTCGAACGTGCACCGTTTTGCGTGCAGATTTGAGGTACGTGCTCCGTTTTGCGTGCCGATCATGTTATCGCGCACCGTTTTGCGTGCCAACGCTAATATTTTGTATCGATTCGCGTGCAGGACTAGAAAGATGTGCATCGTTTTGCGTGCAACCCTATAGTCAAAGTGCACCGTTTTGCGTGCAGGTTGAGTTGACGCGCATCGTTTTGCGTGCCGATTGAAGTGGCGTGCATCATTTTGCGTGTGGGGTTTTCTAACGCGCATCGTTTTGCGTGCAGGTTTGGTGGACGTGCACCGTTTTGCGTGCGGACTCGAGGGAAGTGCGCCGTTTTGCGTGCAAGCTCGAGGAAACAAGTGAAATAGCGCGGAGACCAATTGCAAGTGTCTACAAGCAATTGGGTACACTACAAGGTGGGGGATTCTGTCGAAAATGGGTGACCTCTTCCCTTGCTCCTTTGCTTTTTGATCTAGAAGCATGATAGTAGCCTGTTAGAGGCGTTAGGTAATTATGATTAAAATTGCATGTTTAAAGGAATACAGATAAAAAGTGCAACTGTTGGTTGCCAACGACTGATGATATATATGCATGTGTAGAGAAATTGAGAGGAAAAACGATATTTATGATTTATCCACAATAGGGGATAAACTTGTATGTGTAGATGGACACAGACGAAAAACGCAACTGTCGGTTGCCAAAAGGAGACAATTCATGTGCAAAAGAACTTAGAGAATAAATATTATTTTTTATGATGGATAAATATGTGATGACTGTGATCATGTTATGGTACAACCCTAGGAATCATGTGACATAAGGAAACAGGACATGTTGGTAGTAAGACTAGGAGAAAATCTAGATTAAGGTTTTACGAGTGGCATGATGACCTAGGAGATATACCTAGATCGACGAGTGGCATTATTTTAGGAAAAATAACCTAAGATTGACAATAGAGTGTTAAACATAGAGTCAGAGAACTCTAGGTTAAACAAGATATGGAACTTAGGTAAAGGAACCTAAGATGAACTAGTAGGGTTAAACTCTAGTGATGAAATAGAGTTAGTGCAACCCTAGGCTAAACATGGAACAAGAAAAATAGAGTTAGTAAAACTCTAGGATTCAGTAAGGAATCAGGAAATATGAGAATTTGATCCCCAAGTTAAAGAATTAAATATTGTAATCCCAGAAAGTCATAGGACGTCTGGGTAAAGGGATTAATTAGTTTAACTTCAATCTGAGTTAAATAAAGGAAATGAAAAATGATCAAATATGGAGACATGAAAGAAAGAGAAAATGGAAATAGGGTTAATAAACTCTTAAGTTAGATAAGATTGAAAGTAACTGGTGTCCTAGTGACATAGTGCAGTGATATAGTGCAGCCTTAAGGGTAATTGAAGTTTAGGGTTGTGAATTGAGAACCAGTAAGAAAAGTGTAAAGTGGTCAGGAAACTTAAGATATTGCCGAGTGGCAAAATAAGTGGAATGTAAATGAATAAGTTGTTCAAACTTAAATTGGTGTTATAGACACCCAAATTATCCTAGAGTAAAGAACTTAGGATAAAAGAAATAAAGCTCGAGAGAGAGCTAAAAGTGATTAATGATCAAGACAAGCAAATTGCTTGAAATAAAAGAGAAAAGTAAAAGAGAAGCATTGAGGCATAAATGCTAACGGGAGGGTTGAGCATATGTCACTCCCGGGTGGATGAGTGCCAAGGTGCCTTAAACTCATCTGAACATAAAGTGTAAAGAGAATGGTTAAAGAAAGAGAATGGTTAATGAAAGGTAAAGAGGATAAGATAAAATGTATTGGGCTGAGCACTACGGGAGGCGATGCTACAACCTGTTCTTGTTTGATTGGGGTTGTAGGCATTCGTCTTTTGGAACCCTCGGACCCTGTGAAAGAAAAGCCTAAATGGCCATTGGGAGGGTTGAGCACATGTCACTCCCAAGTGAATTAAAGAATTAAAGCTAAGTTGCCAACGGGAGGGTTGAGCATATGTCACTCCCGGGGGAAGTGTGTGAGCAAGACTCAGCTTCCCAAGTAAAGGCAAAGCAAAGAGCTAAAGGCAAAAGAAAAGATAAAGATAAAACGGGCGGACCTACGGAGGAAACGTGACCCTTGTTGGAGGCGCAGGCAGTTTCCCGCTCCAGGGCAGTGACCCATCTGGCACGTTTCTCCCGTAGGACGGGGTAACACTTGCGGGTGTTATCGGCAACCTTAGAAATCTTATCTTATGGTAGCAGGACTACCGGGCTGGGGCCCGTTGGATAAGAAATTTCTGAGGGTTAACTTGAACTAAAGCACTAGAATCTAAAGAATAAAGAAAAATAGAGTGGCCAAGGTGGCCGGGTTAGTTGGACCCTGTATACAGCGGCATAGTGGCCGAGTCGGTGCTTAGCAGCCTAGTGTGGCTAGACAGAGTAGTGCTGGGTCGAGGAGTATACACAGATAGTGTAGTCATATATGATATTGCGTAGCAGCATACTGATATTGAGGATTTTAGTTTCCTAGCACTATTATTATTGCTTCCATTGGACCAAGTGGTGTAGGACACTTTTTCTCGGTGGTTGAACCCACTGGGAACTCTGTCGGAGTTCTCACACCCCTTGGGTGACCCCCCACAGGTTCGAGCATGGATGCCGCGGCCGAGACAGAGACAGGTGCAGACAGCGAGGCATTCGACAGGGGCAAGTGCCCAGCAGCATAGAGACCTAGAGTGTTGGGTTATATGAAATATAGACTGAATAGGGGAAGAAACACCTAGAGGGGGGTGAATAGGTGTAAACGTATAAACACTCAAAAATCGTTGCGATAAAAAACCCAATGCGGAAATAAAAATAACACGCAAGATTTTTACGTGGAAAAACTCCAAACCGGAGTAAAAAACCACGGGACCGATAACACGGCGAAATCCACTAGAATTAAAACACGTACAAGGTGATTTACCGTACACACTTACGACTCAACCTTTTTCATACGCTCCTAGAGGATCTTCTCCGCTCGCTCCACGACGCTTCTCGAATCCACGATATGCGCCCAACGCCGAATCCACGGCGTCCAACGTCGAATCCACGACGTCCGACCGAATCCACGGTCTTCACCCAATAGCACCCTTCGAATCCACGAACGTGCCTCGCTCTGAATCCACGAGAGTGGTTGAACCTTGAATCCACAAGGACACGCGAATCCACGTGCCGATTTTGGGGTAAATCGTTGTTTTTGGGTGGTGATGATCCGCCGAATACTTAGATCAAAGATAGATCGGAAATACCATCTAAGTATTCATTAGTTTGATTCAACTCAAGATGTGAGTATGAAAACCTAGAATCAAACTAATCAATATAGATGAAGAAACATAGAGTATTATCTAATGATTTCCTTTCTTCTCTATATGTGGATTTAGGCCGTATAAAATGATATTTGATTATGACGGCTATTTTCCTTAACCCTAGAAAAAGAGTCATAGGGTCTATTTATAGGTTAGAAACATTTGGAAGGAGATAAGAATCAAAAACCTAACATTTCTGGAATTGTAACGGACGGCGATCCGGATCGGATTTGGGCGATCCGGATTGCAGTAGCAAGAAAGACGGTTTCCAGAAAAACAATCGTTCGGGATCCGGATCGGAATGCCTGATCCGGATCGTTCATACAATTTAGAAAACTCAACGTTCGGGATCCGGATCGTGAGATGCTGCGATCTGGATTGAAGTAATGTATGAAACAACAACCTTCGGGATCCGGATCGCTGGCTCTGATCCGGATCCTGAACATGTCCGAACACCAGTTTTTGATTTTTATGCAATTAAAAGTTCTTCCAGGTGTTTCTACACTACAAGAAGTATTTGGATCACCAATAAACTTTAGTTAAACATACCTGATCCTTTTGAATTCTTCTTTCTTGAGATTGAGTTAAATGATCCAACTTTCTTCACCTTCAATCTTCAAGACTTGAACCTTTCACGAAACTACGCAAACTCAAATTCCGTAACAATCTCCCCCTTTGGCGGTTTCGTGACAAAACACAGATCCACTAAAGAAAATTCAAAAAGATATTTTTGTTGCTATCACCATACAACAAAAATTTACAATGGAGATCCAAAAATTTAAAAACATGAGATATAAACTCCTAAAACAGACTCTAGACTTAGACATCTGTACTCTCTGCACAAAGAAATCATTCTTGACAAAAAGAGATCGTTAGATACCTCAAGAATATTTAGCATTCAAAACCTAACAGAGATAGAGTTTATGCTCACCATGACATTGAGTGATTCAGATATGTAATAAGATCACAATCAAACATTGACATATCTTCTAAGCAATAAAATTCCAAATGTCATAACTTTGCTTTGTTAGTAATCAAACAACTTGTTAGTAATAATACATGTCCAAATAGTTAGTCGAATAGTTAGTAGGAACATGCAACAAATCACAAGATAAAAACCAAAGTTGTGATACTTACCCTTCACCAAAGTCAAAGTATCCTTCACCAAAGTCAAAGTTGAAGTGATACTTACCTTGATCGTCACACATAAGTGATACTTACCTTGATCGTCACACATTCACATCATCATTGTTCAAGTTCTCTCTAAACTCTCTCCCCCTTTTTGTCACAAACAAAGCCAAAATTACAAAAATTTAAGGAGAGTTAAATAGATCACAATCAAGAAAATCCTGAGAACTAAAACTAAAACCTAAAACTTAAAAACCTGCAATAGAAATGATAAGGGTTAGAGCATAAAAGATCAAGCCAAATCAGAACTGTCTGAGCTAGTATCGTCTATCTTGTTCAAGATTCCTTTCAGCATTCGCGATAATTTGGAACATTTCTTTTTCATCTGTTTTTGGTCAGCGCCCATTTGTCGGAGACCTAATGCCAATCTCTCTTGGTCAGCAGAAAGTCTTCTTTGGTCCTGATGAATGGCGGCCAATACAGTAGCTTCTAGAGCGTTTCTCTTGGAAGTCGATGGACGAGTTGTAGAGGCAGATGATGCATGCTGGTCTTCAGTCCATGCGGATTCGCTAGGTACAGAGTATGCTCTAGAGAGGGATTCAGTAATTTGAATTCCACTTCCCTCTTCATTTTCCTTAATCCTAACCGAGCTGATAAAGTCTTGTGGAGGTGCTTGGCTAGCAGCTGGTTGCTCAATGGAGATTCCTTGAGCACACCCTCTTTTGCGAGCAACACCTTTTCTTCTTGTCTTCCCAGAGGTTTCTTCTATTGGGGCTTTGCCCTTTTCAGCAGTAGTAGGCTTTGAAGCTTCAGCAGTTGCTTTCCTTTTGGAGATAATGGGGACAGTTTGTCACGCCCCGGGGTCGAAACTGCGACCCGGGCTCGCTAACAGATCCGCCATCTGTACGGAAACTGCCGTACAGACGCAGCGTCTAGCCCGCAAAAGCCAAAACTACAGCTACACAGATATCAGAGCGAATAAAAAGCTGTACTATAAATTTTTTTCTCAACTACAAAGCTGCTACAACACATAGCCTATCTCCCAAAAATCAGAAGATACAAATAGAAGTGCACCTATACAACATCTACAAATCCAAATGGGAGATAGCTAACAAGAAACATAACCCACTCCCACAATCCGGGATGGTACATCTACCTCTCTCTAAAGTAACAATGCTGGTGGAGAACTAACACGCGACTCCCTGTCCTCGGTCCGTCCAATCAAGCACAGCAGGAACGGAAGAAAGCCTCAGCAACCTGTCACCGACAGAGGGTGTGAGAACTACATCCTACAGTAGTTCTCAGTGGGTACCGTCTCCAAGAACCACGGTCTGCCCACTAAGTCTACCAGAGGCATAAGATAGAGAAAAGACTGATGATAAGATAAATAAGCTGGAAAAGAATCTACAGCTATCATGCCTCTAACTACTATGCTCAATAAGAAGAGACTATGGATGATGGTATGCAGTCACTCACTGCTGACAATATGTCACAAGTACTAAGCCCAAGACGCTCTACTATGACACATGCTACGCCATCACTCTCTCAGAGTATCTCAAATCTCAGAGACTGCCCCACAGGGTCCAGTCGAGTCGAGCCTGCGCCCCCTGGTGTATCAACCAGGGTGTCCCAACGGACAAACTCGATATCTCACACAGTGACCCCATGGTAGCTCGGCCAGGGGTATCAAGCGACCTCTAGTATATGAACTAGGCGCATCATCGCAGCCTCGTCAGGCTCGGTATCATCATCGCAGCCTCATCAGGCTCGGAATCATCAATGCACCCGGGGCGTGGTTCGAGGGGTGCGACCCCACCGAACTCCAGTATCTCATCAGTATCACTGTCTCACAAGTGGCTCCTGCAGGCTGTGGTCCTCGATCAAACAGATCGGTATCTCGATGCTCAAAGCACAAACTCAGTCGGAGAACCCTCCACGACTCAATCTCACAACACAGACCCACTCACGAAGGTACTACACAGCTGGGACCACCGTCTCTCCCACGGCTCCCACAACACAACTCCACTGAACTCAACACTCAACTCACGGCCGGAGCTACTCCACGGCCAGATCTACGAAGGGTCTGAAACCCAGGGAGACTAACATCTACGTCCCCAAGAGAGAAAGCAGCCCTTAGAACCCAGATCACTCGAATCCGCTCGGGTGGATAAGTTTATAAGAAACCATGTCATTTATTTCAGAAAATCATTCGATCTGAGAGAAAGCCATCTTTATAATGATTTTTAGTCTTTTTTTGGAAAACCCTTTGAAATCAAGTTTTATGCCCAAGCCTCGAAGAGCTGATGCCTTCGTCCCAACGGACGAGAACAGACTCAGACAACCTTGCGAGGCTTGGAAGAAACATTGGCTGACTAAAATCATGTATTTATCCAAAAAGGTTCTGGGTTCAAGGTCCTGCTAACACACGTGCACCACGATCCCAACCTGGTGGTGACGAGAAGAACAGCGGAAAGGAAAACCCCCGGGACCACCGTTCATCTGAAACTGTTCCCCAAAATGCTAACACTGGCCTAACCCAGCCACCAGACCCCACTCGGCCCCCGGGCTCGAGTGCAACACCCGTCCCACAACACTCTGACCACTCAGCCCACTACCCGGGCGAGGAAACTCTAAGTCCCGAAGGATATAAAAAGTGCGGGATGTCTAAAGCATAAATGAACCTAGCCCAAATTAAGGTTCACAAATGGTCTGGTCAAACTCATGCACATATGACGGGGGTGCTAGTTAAGTTTCAAGAAAACACTTAAACTAGCATGCAATCCTAACACAATAGAATTAGAAGGAAGTCCGTAGACTTGGAGAGAAAACCAACCCACCTTAGAAAGCCACCAATTGCTCGTCGACACTTGCAATTGGCTCAGCGGGCTTACCTGGCCTCCAAGGGGTCCGCACGCAACACGAAGCCCGATGCCAGAATCCGCACGCGAATCGGAGCACGCGGCGACCAACCACACGACCGCGCGCTCCGCGGAAGCTAAAACCGCACCGCAAGCTACCAGAAGCGAAGAAATCGCGAAATCAATCAAAAAGGTCAAAACCGAGCATCCGACGGCGAAAAACAGCTTCCGTCGGCGAAAACAGCCTCCGTCAGCGAAAAATCAGCGCCCGACGGTGAAAAACAGCTCGTCGGCGAAAACCAGCGCCCGACGGCGAAAACAGCTCCGTCGGCGCAAAAACTGCTCAAAAACAGCTTGCGAAAAACCAGCGAAAACTGCGCAAACCGCTCGCGAAAACCCTGCGAAAACTGCGCAAAACTGCTCGCGAAAACCCTGCGAAAATGCCTCGAAAGCCGCGCGAAAACCTGCGCGAAATCAGCGAGCGAAAATAGCGAAACCGCTTGCGAAACTGCTCGCAACCTGCTCGCGAAAAAGGCGAAAACCTGCGCGAAATCAGCGAGCGAAAACAGCGAAACCGCTTGCGAAACTGCTCGCAACCTGCTCGCGAAAAACGGCGAAAAACTGTGCGAAATCAGCGAGCGAAAACAGCGAAACCGCTTGCGAAACTGCTCGCAACCTGCTCGCGAAAAACGACGAAAACCTGCACGAAATCAGCGAGCGAAAACAGCAGCCGACAGCGAAAAACAGCGCGCGGCGGCTAAAACTGCGGCCGACGGCGACCAACGGGCTCCGACGGCGAAAAAACGGCGCCGGCACGCAACCCGAGGCGCCACCGTTGTCCCGGGAGCACGCCGAGCGGCGAAAACCCCAGCCGCGTGACGAGGGAGGCCCGCCGCACGGCGCCAACCCAAGCAGCGCCGCGCAGCGACCCGCTGCGCGGTGCCGGAGCGCACCGCGCAGCGCCCAGCGGCGCTGCGCACAGCGCCCAGCGGCGCTGCGCGCGGTGCCCAGCGGCGCTGCGCGCAGCGCCCAAAGGCGCTGCGCGCGGGCCCGCGCGCAGCCCACTGCGCTGCGCGCGGCCGCGCGCCTGCGCAGGCCCGCGCGCGGCCCGCGCGCGGCCCTGCCGCGCGCCCCTGCGCGCTGCCCTGCCGCGCGCGCCTGCGCGCGGCCAGAAGGTGCCGCGCGCACGCGCGCGGCCCTGCCGCGCGCCCCTGCGCGCGGCCCTGCCGCTCTTTGCTGCACGCGGCGCCGCGCCCAGCGGCAAGTCGCCGCAGGGTGCTGCCAACAGCAGCACCCTGGCGCCGCGCGTGCGCCGTTGCGCGCGCGCGCGGCCGCCGGCGACGGCAATTTCCAAAAAAACCCAATAAAATCCGAAAATCCCAAAAATCCAAGAATCCATTTTTTTCTTGATTTTTAAACACCAAATAAAATCCTCAAAGCTCCAAAACACCGAAAAAACCCCAAAAACTGAAATTACTTACCTCGTTGTCGCACGCCGCACGCCCACGAGCATCCACGCGGTCTCCAACGGCGAGTCCAAAAATCCAAGAAGCTCCAATCCCTTTTCTTTCTTTTCTTTTTCCTTTTTCCTCTCTTTTCTTTCCCTTTCTTTCTTTCTTCCTTTTCTTTCTTTCTCTCTGCTGCAGAGGGTGGCTGGGGAAGCTTTTATAAAGCAAAAGCTTTATTAATTAATTAACTAATTAATTAATTCCAATAATTCCAACTCCAACTCACTTTTTGCCTTCGGGCTCTCCGCCGCTGCCCGGAACTTCCCGAACTCCGCTGTAAATCGAAAATACACGCGCTCACAGCTTTTTCTCTCCAAAAAGCTCATCCGTTGAGGCGGGGTGCTCAAATCAATTACCGGCTCCAAAATTGCCAGTTCCGACTCACTTTTTGACTCCGGGTCCTCCGCGTCAGTCCGGAACCTCCCGAACCTCGCTGTAAATCGAAAGTACACGTGTCCACAGCTTTTTCTCTTCAAAAAGCTCGTCCGTTGAGTCGGGGTGCTCAAATCAATTACCGGCTCCAAAATTGCCAGTTCCGACTCACTTTTTGCCTCCGGGTCCTCCGCGTCAGTCCGGAACCTCCCGAACTTCGCTGTAAATCAAAAGTACACGTGTCCACAGCTTTTTCTCTTCAAAAAGCTCGTCCGTTGAGTCGGGGTGCTCAAATCAATTACCGGCTCCAAAATTGCCAGTTCCGACTCACTTTTTGACTCCGGGTCCTCCGCGTCAGTCTGGAACCTCCCGAACCTCACTGTAATCTGAAAGTACACCTGTTCCAAGTGTTCCTGAATTTCCCGCGCTCCACGGTGAAGTCGGAAATTTCCAATCTCATCCTCAATCGGCCTACAAAGCCCGGAAAAACCCCGAATCGAGCTGGAGCTTCCGCGTTGATCCGAATCAACTCGGCATCAACAGTAACCTCAGATACAACATGCTCAAGGCAACTCTCTGCTCCAAGTCATCTGTGTGGTCGGCGCGCTATCCAAAGCCCCGGTACTTTACATTCTCCCCTCCTTCAAAGGGTTTCGTCCTCGAAACCAAAACACACACCCTACCACAAGAAACTCACATCAGGAATATTATCAACTCCAACTCTCTCTCAAAGAAAAGCAACCGAAAATAGCGAAAAGTCCGAAATTTCCAAAGGACCGATGCCTTCACCCCGATCAAACAAGAACCGGTTCCCGCATCGCCTCCATTTCTGGAGTAGTCCTTCGAAATTTTTCATTCCGCTGCTATTTTCGGCGTTAAAACGGGGAAAACAAGGGGAGAGAGAGATGTTGAAGCTGCCCCTGCTGTGGCCGCCACCCAAACCACAATCCACCAACTCAACCAAGTAGGGGTGCAAAACTCTGATCTCAACCACCAGGAAAGGAAGTCATACCAAGTACCAAGCGATCCGCTAACCTGGCGCCCACCAATCGGCAACCCAAACTCATCCTCTCGGCTCTCAGGTGGTCGCTCTAACTCAACATACTGGCACCACCGAACCTTCACTGGGTAAAACCAACCGTAAATTCCATAACTCCAAAAGCAAGAATTTCTTCGGTTGCATCTGATAGCTCAAATCCTTGTTCGACTCCAACGCAGAAAAGCCGATAAAGTGCGAGGATTCAATTACACTTCCTCCTATCAGACGAAAATCACGGTCCAAACTCCCCGCGTAAACTCAAGTCTATAAACATAATCTCTGCGGCTGGTGGCTTCCAAAAAAATCGAAGTCTCCAAAAGGCAAAAATCCTCCGTTGCTCCTCAGCAACCAAACTATCTAGTTCCGCAGGTACATCTCTCGATTAGGCAACCAACATCTCCCCTCTTGGAGTTGCTGCCCTAGCCTCCAGTGATCTAGAAGCTCTAAGCCACTTCGGAAACAAATCCAAATGTCCACGACGGGTCCGGCTGCTAACCCGTTCAAACACAGCTGGAGAACTCGATTCTTCAAATCCTAACAATCGAGGCCTCAGTCAATCCACTTGACCGCAAGGCAAGCTCAGAAGCCCCTACCGGGTTCTGAACACTAGCCGGGCACAACCTCGACTGCAAGGTTCCATAACCAAGTCGACCACTAACTCGGTCTCCAATCCACTATCCTGGCGCCTCGACTGCCGAGAACCTCCAGGCCTCTGTCTCCTCTGAGACACATGATCCTGAGGCTGGCACCATGGCAACCTCGATCCACTCCACTATCCCGAAATCAGGCAATAATGGAAGACTCTCTCTCTGGAGCTGGTCCCTCGACCTCCGTCCCTCCTGGACGTGATCAGTGATCCTCGGTCAATCCATCGCGCATGCCCAATCGCTGCAGCCACGGTCGGCACTCGCCGAGAATACACAATGAGATAGATATCCAGATGCAGTCCCCTCTCAACATAAACAACCCCGAAGCCTCAACCTGGGTGACAAGGGGCCCACTGCTCAACCCTCGCGGAAACTCGCTCTCGGTGGTACAACAGGACGAATCCGACGCCACCAACTCTCGGCGTCCCTAACCAAAGGCGCAAGATCAAACGCCCTGAAGCTTCTCCTGGATGAACAAATCCTTGAACAGCTTTACCATAGCAGCGATCCAGTTCTCGGCCTCCCAAGGCCCCCAACTTAAATCCCAGAATCTGCAGGGGATGGGACTGGATGAAGTAGAATAACCGGTTGGCAACCTCTCGCCGCTCCTGCACCATCAGTGGTGCGACCAGGGTCGAAATCGACAATGTCGCGGCTGGAGTACTACTGGCGATACCCCGGGAGATGCTCTCAGCTCAAACATGCGCAACACACGCTCCATGTTCTTCTCCTGGCGCCGCAACGCCTCCGACATCTGGGCCTCTTGAGCCCGCAGATCCTGCACCTCACCCTGCCTAGCCTGCTCGGCAGCCCGCCGTCCGGGCTCCTCAGCTGAGGCCAAACGCCCACTCGTCGCTGCACGACGTCTCGGCGGCATCGCAAGTAACTGAAACAAAACAAACATCAGGACACAACAACCATACGACCCAATCCAGCGAGAGTCTAAAATTTGTTATCCTTCCTAAAGTATTATGTTGTCTGCAGCCAACATAATCACTTTGAGAGAATAACATATCAAATCACTCATCCCAACCCGAGGGAGAGGTAAAAACTCAATCTGGACTCTCGCTAACAGTCACGACTCTCACGTAGTCATCCTAATGTCCAACCACAAGCCTAGGGTTTCTAAGTCCTCAATGACCTATATCCTAGGCTCTGATACCACTCTAATCTGTCACGCCCCGGGGTCGAAACTGCGACCCGGCTCGCTAACAGATCCGCCATCTGTACGGAAACTGCCGTACAGACGCAGCGTCTAGCCTGCAAAAGCCAAAACTACAGCTACACAGATATCAGAGCGAATAAAAAGCTGTACTATAAATTTTTTTCTCAACTACAAAGCTGCTACAACACATAGCCTATCTCCCAAAAATCAGAAGATACAAATAGAAGTGCACCTATACAACATCTACAAATCCAAATGGGAGATAGCTAACAAGAAACATAACCCACTCCCACAATCCGGGATGGTACATCTACCTCTCTCTAAAGTAACAATGCTGGTGGAGAACTAACACGCGACTCCCTGTCCTCGGTCCGTCCAATCAAGCACAGCAGGAACGGAAGAAAGCCTCAGCAACCTGTCACCGACAGAGGGTGTGAGAACTACATCCTACAGTAGTTCTCAGTGGGTACCGTCTCCAAGAACCACGGTCTGCCACTAAGTCTACCAGAGGCATAAGATAGAGAAAAGACTGATGATAAGATAAATAAGCTGGAAAAGAATCTACAGCTATCATGCCTCTAACTACTATGCTCAATAAGAAAAGACTATGGATGATGGTATGCAGTCACTCACTGCTGACAATATGTCACAAGTACTAAGCCCAAGACGCTCTACTATGACACATGCTACGCCATCACTCTCTCAGAGTATCTCAAATCTCAGAGACTGCCCCACAGGGTCCAGTCGAGTCGAGCCTGCGCCCCCTGGTGTATCAACCAGGGTGTCCCAACGGACAAACTCGATATCTCACACAGTGACCCCATGGTAGCTCGGCCAGGGGTATCAAGCGACCTCTAGTATATGAACTAGGCGCATCATCGCAGCCTCGTCAGGCTCGGTATCATCATCGCAGCCTCATCAGGCTCGGAATCATCAACGCACCCGGGGCGTGGTTCGAGGGTGCGACCCCACCGAACTCCAGTATCTCATCAGTATCACTGTCTCACAAGTGGCTCCTGCAGGCTGTGGTCCTCGATCAAACAGATCGGTATCTCGATGCTCAAAGCACAAACTCAGTCGGAGAACCCTCCACGACTCAATCTCACAACACAGACCCACTCACGAAGGTACTACACAGCTGGGACCACCGTCTCTCCCACGGCTCCCACAACACAACTCCACTGAACTCAACACTCAACTCACGGCCGGAGCTACTCCACGGCCAGATCTACGAAGGGTCTGAAACCCAGGGAGACTAACATCTACGTCCCCAATAGAGAGCGCCTTAAACCCGATCCTCGAATCCGCTCGGGTGGATAAGTTATAAGAAAACCATGTCATTTATTCAGAAAATCATTCGTCATGAGAGAAAGC
>JAQNDB010003772.1:0-27522 GCA_029204045.2 Tillandsia leiboldiana
AGTGATTGGCATGTTATTTTTCCTAAGCGATTATGTTGGCTGCCAGACACTCACATGCTGTGGAATTGATAGCATGTCTTAGACTTTCGATGCTGGATTGGCTGTACTTATATGTTGTGTCCCTGAGGTTTGCTTATTGTGCCAGGGACCTACGCCTATGCCTATGAGACGTCGTGTAGCGAAGAGGGCACTATCCGCATCTGGCTAGTAACCGATGCAGCGGGAGGAAGAGCTATCAGAGCAGAGCGAGACCCAAGAGTTATGGATCCAGATGGCACAGATGTCGGAGGCTGTCACTGATGCCAGAGGAGGCCATGGAACGTTCGATCGCTGTTGAGCAGCTAGTTCTGGGGGGGAGAGCACAGGCTAGTTGCAGTACCGCTTGAGGTCCTCCCCAGTACTCTCATCCTATGCAGTGGTATTTTCAGTTGTACAAGTGGCGCCGACGGCATTCTGCGAGCAGCCCCCTCCGTGGCGACGAGCAGTGCCGAGGCACCGAGGCAGGGGGGATGGTGGATAGTAGCTGAGCTTCGGGACGTCATTGATCGATGGAGCCAGTCCCGGCAGTCTGAAACCTCCCGATCATAGGTTGGAGTTGGAGCCTTTGTAGGCAGAATTGGGGTCGGTGGTGATGTGAGAGACTATTTGAGAGCCTCCATGTGCTAGGGAGTGTTATACACGTTGGTTGAACTACGCAGCTCAGGTTTCGAGGGACGATGGCGCATAGGATATGTTTTGACTGGGGATGGTTGGCGCCAGGACACCTTTCAGTTTAGTTGCGCTCCCTACGTTTTGGATTATTGACGCTTCGATAGAGAAGGCGTGGGTGTGTGGAGCGTGGCGCTGCAGTTCCTTTGGATAGGGATCTGCCACTGAGGCGAAGTTCTGGATTTGGTGCTTCGCCCCGAGTGATGGAGGACAGATCGGACGGCAGAGACATTTCTGATTTACTTTTCCGGATAATGGGTCCCCGAGATGCCAGAGTTGGGCGGTGTCCCACCCGATAGAAAGCATCCAGCATCTAAGTCAGAGTGGCGCAGGCGCTCTGGTAGCATGGATTGGCTATCTGCGGAGGACCGCATTTGTCACCCCTGGTGAGTAGAGGCGGAGGTGTGCTCCCTATTTGGATACTTGTTCTTGATTGCAGGCAAACTGAGCGAAGACCACTGTCAGCGAGCGGATAAATTGGTGCCCGCCCGGCTGGAGGGCGCCACAGCCAGCGGATAGGGGTTGTCACCGGCATGATTTCTCTTACGCAGAGTAGAGGATAGAGTGTTTTTGGTTTTCTGTCTGGATGGAGGCGCAGAGTTGTTACCACGTGCATAGAAGGTACAGGGTCCTGTTGGTATGTGCACTTGGGGAAGCCTATGGATTATGTCTTGTGCTGTGAGACTTGGAATTTTACCGGCAAGTTGACGGTTTTTGGTTGGGTTGCTACCTGTTGAGCGTAGGTGAGTTTAGGACTAGAGTTGTGTTCCTAGGGGCACGGTTAGATCGTAGCTTGTGTTTTGTAGCCACAGCAGGAACGGCGCAACACTTCTCTCCCATTTTCTCGCCTTGTACTGAAATTTTTCGACATGACGAGAGCGCTTCGAAAGAATGCTCCCCAGAATGGAGACGGTGCCCGAACCTGTTCTTGTTTGATTGGGGCGAAGGCACTGGTCTTTCGGAATTTTCAGACTTTTTCGTTAATTTCAGCTGTTTTTATAAACAGAGAGTTAGGGTTGACGACTTTTCTGTGGTGGGGCCCTTACCTTTTTCTGTTGGGTTGTGGTGACGTTCTTCGTGTAGTTTGGCCGAGTAGATTCGGTTAATCTTCCTTGTCCCCAGCTTTTGGAGTTCTGAGGTTCTTCTAGCGTCTCAGCTCGGAGGTGTTTGACGTTGGACCCCTCGCCCGTGATTGACTCCTCTAGTGGATTTGTGGGGTGGGAGTACGAGGGACGCCCGTTGCGAATTCTGGCTCGTGTGATGAGAGAATTGCGCAACCGGGCCATGCCGTACGATTATTATTTTGTTGAGGAGCAATCACGGGGAGTGAGTAGCGATGAGGAGTTGGAGACTGTGTTGTTGGATGCTTACCCTTGGCGTTGAACTCCCTTTGAGCCGTGTTTTTTCGAGGACGAAAACTTTCTTTTAGTGGGGGAGGATGTGAGGACCACGGAATTCCCACGTTTGGATTACTGCTGGATCTGCGCTTCTGGAGACCCCTGTTTGGGTGTTAGAGGTGTTTTGTGCGCTATTGGACCCAGGATTGGACCCGGCATGAAAAAAAAAACGGATCAAGTTTGCTTTCCGGGAATTTTTGGTAAATTTTAGAAGTGGAATTGGCAAATCGGACTTCGGATTTGGATTCAGCACGCGAAAACGGTCAAGATGGACTATTTACTTGTATTTTTCGGAGCCCGGATGACCCGGCACGGATTTCGAGGTGATTTGGTACTGTTCCGGCCGCCGGAGAGGCGCCGGCGGCGGCGTGCGGGCGGCGGAGCGTGCGGCGGCTGGCGGCGGCGGAGGCGCGCGGTCCCCGCGGAGGCGTGCACCCGGGCGCTGGCCAAGTGGCGCCTCCCGGTTGGCGGGCGCAGTGGGCGCGGTCACGGGATCGCGCGGGTGCAACGGTGGACCCGGGGGTGGACACGTGGCAGTTCGGGGTTGGTGGGCGTTGTAGGCGCGCGGTCCACGAGCTGTAGCGGTGCCTCGGGATGCGTGCCCGACAGGCGCGCGTGGGCGCACGTGGGGCGCGGCGTGGGACGCGCTGACCCGCGCTTCCCGCTCGGGGGCGCCACGTGTCGGCACCACGCTTCGGCCGCCGTGCGCAGCGCGGTTGGCCCAAACAGCTGTTTG
Organism: Tillandsia leiboldiana; assembly: GCA_029204045.2. Classification (NCBI taxonomy): domain Eukaryota; kingdom Viridiplantae; phylum Streptophyta; class Magnoliopsida; order Poales; family Bromeliaceae; genus Tillandsia; species Tillandsia leiboldiana. The sequence goes on from JAQNDB010003772.1 coordinate 2,842, forward strand.
CTGTTTGGGAGGCTACGTGTGCTGCCTGGGGGATTTCCGGGCGTGAACAGTAACGGGCTGGGCCCCGTTACTGTAGCAGCCCGGAAGTTATCGGGCGCTCAGTTTTGGGCCAAAATTCCAACCGTTGGATTTTCGGGCTGGGCCTTTTTATAGCTGTCTTGTGAGGGAGTTTTGCCCCCTTTCCCGAGCTCCCCTGCCCATGGCCCCTTTAGCAAAGTTGGAGATCTTCATCTTGCGCATCTTCTGGCAGAGGCCCGGATTTTTTGGAAGCCGCGGCGTCGACGACTTCGGCATCGGAACGCAGTGTGGCGATCTTTCATCGGAGGCCCGTTATCGTCGCAGTTCGATCTGAGATGTCTACAGAGCTACTCCCGTCAGTATTTTTGGACGATTTTTTGCGGCGTTGGAATCACGAGAGGTACGTCTTCGATTTTCGTGTTGATCATCTTGCTGGATTCAGAGTTTATGACATGGTTTTCGAGGCATTTCTAAGCCGCTGTTTTCTGGTGGAGTTTTTGGACAGCGGCCCCTTGCCGGAATTTTATCTCCGCAACCGAGTGTCGGATCGAGATGAGCCTATACACTTTTGGATCTACTCGTCGCGAGGATTATCATCGTATTTTTTTGGGATTTTTATGAGGCTTGCCTGAGGTATACTGTTTCCCCTCTTACTGTGCAGAGTTTTACAGTTGTGTGGTTGTGAGTGTTTGCGCACCTGTACTGTAGAATTTGTAACTCGGCCTACGGGGCTCGGTTTTGGACGTGCAGGGTACCGTTTCGAAGATATCGACGCGAGGATCGCTGTGATATTTTTATTGGATTTTTCTGGTCATTTTCAGCAGGTGAAAAAGGGACATCCTTGGGACTGAAATTCTGTGTATGTTTTATGGACAGTTCTGGACTTGATGTGTATTTGTGGACTTTGTGTTGTACCCAGGAGGGTTACGAGTGTTGCTGGATCTTTTGGAGTAGGAGATTTGGATTTCCTGGTATTTTCAGCTGTACGACCCTGGACAGTTGTGCACCTTCAGGTGGGTGGCCTTGTCTCCATGATTGACGGACTGTGCTTTAAATCTGCTATAGTAGGACTATGCATGATAGTGAAATGCTTGTGCAGCATGTTAGAATGTAGGAATTGCTATTCCTTGTTTATCTGATGGTATTGTCATCTTCTTGCTTTCTACCATCTGTAAATTATAGTTATTGGAACTTGACCTAGCACCCCGTCATATGTTGCATGTGTAACCAGACTAGTAGAAAACCCTCACTTGGGCTAGGCTTATTTCTGCTTTAGACATCCACACTTCTACTTTTCTGGACATAGTGTTCTTCCTCGCCCGGGTAGTGGGCCGAGTGGTCAGGAGTTATCTTTTAGTGTGGGATGCATTGCACTCGTGCTTGGGAGCAGAGTGGAGTCTGGTAGATGTAGTGGTTCGCTTGTATGTATCGGGAACCGTTTAGGGTAAACGGTGGACCCGAGAGATCTTGTTTTTTCCCCTGTTTGGGTCGTCGCCACTGTGTTAGTGGCAGTAGTTTACTAGTGTTAGCCGGACCTAGAACCCAGAACCCTTTTCAACATATACATGATTTTAGTCTACCAATGTTTTCTTCCAAACATCGAAGGGCCGCTGGAGTCTGTTCTTGTTTGATTGGACAAAGGCATCAGCCCTTCGGGGTTTGGGTAAAACACTTATTTTCTAACTGTTTTTCTAAAAAGAACTAAAATCATTAAATATGGATTTCTTCCAGATCAAATTAGTTTTCAATAACAAATGTCACCTTTTCCCGTAAATCTCCCCACTCGAAAGGATTCGAGCGGTCTGGGTTCTAGGGGTCGTTCCTCTGTCGGGACGAAAGCCATGGGGGCCGAGCCTGGAACCTGTTCTTGTTTGATAGGGTTGTAGGGGTAGGTCTCCCGGGACTTTCGGGCCCTGTTGGTGTCTTCTGCGAGTTGTACTGTGATTATTGCTTTCCCGAACTATAAGGGATCGGGAACTTCGATAGTCGGAGCCTAGAGTCTGTTCTTGTTTGATAGGGTTCTTAGCGCCGGTCTATCGGGTTTCCGAACCCTTATGGTGTCGGTTTTTCTGGAGAGTTTAGTGTTCTGTTGTGGGAGCCGTCTGGTGGACGGTGGCCCCAGCTGTGTGACTTCCAGCTTGTGGTTGAGAGTTGGTGTTGTTGGTCGATCTTGTTGATCGTGGTTTGGACTATAGCCTGCATGAGCCATATTTGAGCTCGACAGAGTTACGCGGATACTTTCCTCGGTGGGGTCGCTCCCCTCGAGAGCCACTCCGGAGTTGGGCCTGTTACTTGCTATCACGACTTGTCGACGCCGTCCCTCTGACTGGCCCAGTTAGCGGCAGTCACGGACACCCTACGGTAGACCCGTCCTGTTGAGGATTTGCGGCAGTAGGTGGGCGCAGGTTTGACTGGACCCTTTGAGGCAGTCAGTTTAGATTTGGAGAGTTTACTGTGTGTGTTAGTAGATGCATCATGTTTCATCTGTTCCTTTTCTTGAGCATCTAGATAGAGGCATAGTAGCTGTAGAGTTACTTTTCCAGCCATTTCATTTCAGTTTTATATTGTTACTTTATGCCTCTAGTAGACTTAGTGGGCAGTCCGTTGGGCTTGTTGGCGGCACCCACTGAGAACTACTTGGGACGTAGTTCTCACACCCGTCGTGGTGTATTTTCCCACAGGGACTTCTACTCCTGTTCCTGCTGCTCCTGTTGCTGCTTCTTCTGATTGTGGTGAGGGAGTCACGAGCTAGATCCCTACCAGTCGTCGTCCAGAGAGTAGATGTACCCTTTTTATTTTGAGAGTTTCTTGTTGAGAGACCTTGTAGTGAGGTATAGAGTTGTACTTTTCCTTCTGAGACGGGATGAGTGACTTGTACTTTGGTGAGGACTTTGTACTAATTTATTTTATTTCTAGTGGTTTATTTTCAGCTCTGATATCAGGATAGTTTAGTATCTATCTTTTGCAGGTTGACGCTTCGTCTATACGGGGTTCACCGTATGGGCGGCGGATCTGTTGGCGAGCCCGGGTCGCAGTTTCGACGCCGGGGCGTGACATGAAGATATGGCCTCCCCAATCAGCTGCTGTCCCAAAATCCCTCACAGAAAATGGGTAATCCTTGTTACCTCGGGATCCGAGCCAAAGAGTCAAAATAAGGATGCGCGATCAAAACGACAGATGAAGCCCTACCTGTCGTGAAGCCAACGGCGCAAAAATCACAAAAAAAGGAGCTCGGGGTAGGCCAGGGGAGTCATCACACTGCCGCTGCGACGAAGGAGGACACCGGAAAGGAAACGTCGCGCCGCGCCGGGAAATAGATATCTCGAAATCCGTGCCGCCAAAAAATCTGAGGATCCTCAGGTGAAAGCTTCTCTTCGAGGGGAACAAATATTCTTCTTACTCCTCTATGAGAAAATGGCTAAATGAGGTTCAAAACCTCGAAATAAAACCTCCTCTAAACTTATAAGGAGCAAAACCAAAAAAACAATTCAACTAATACCATCTGTGTCCCCATATCACGGGACAGCCGTAGAAGGCCACTCAACGCCGCCACGTGTCCCCTCCAAAGTCAACAGCGCACAGTGCGCGGCGTCAGCGCGGCAGGGCGCGCGCGTGCGCACGCGGCCCGAGGCAACCAACCCTGTTCCGTGGACCGGGTGCACAGATCCGACCAATCACACCACGCCACGTGTCACCCTTCGGTCCACCGTGCACCCGAAGAAATTCCGTGAACCGCGCCTCCTGAACCACCCAACCACAAGCCGCCACGTGGCACCGCCCTGGTGCACGCCCGCCGCCGTGGACCGCTCGCCTGCCCGCGCCCCTGCGCGCCTGCCCGTGGCCTGCCCGCGCCGCGCGCCGCCGCTGTGCCGCCTGCCCGAAGCTGCGCCGCCGCCCGCCGGCGCTGCCCGCCGCCACCGGACGTCGCCGGCGATCGCCGGAACAGTAAAAGTACTGTAGCAACCTCCAAAAATAGCAAGTAAATAGCCCATCTTGACCGTTTTCGCGCGCTGATTCCAAAAACGGTGTCCATTTTGCCAAATTCCACTCCTATAATTTGCCGGAGGCTCCCGGAAAGATATTTTTGATCCGAATTTCACGCCGAGTCCAAATTTGATATCCAAATTGCGCGGAAACACCACTAAACATCCGACGGGGTCTCCCGGTTACCCACGTGATCCATTAGAAGCCCCGAGTTCAGCACTTGTGTCCAAATTGGCGCACGAACACCGCCGAGATGCCCCATAGGCCTCCAGAAGCTGCTGGTGACACTGTAGAAGCCCTGCAAGGATCCGGGTCATCACAACTATCATCATAACCGCACATTTGTCCATCTAAGAGTTGAAAACTTAATAGCATAATAGTCTAGTTCTATAGGAGTCTGACTATTATGCTATCAATAGCATAGTAGCCTAGTTCTATATGAGTCCAACTTGTATGCTATTAAAAGCATGAAAATCTCAGTGCTCCCAAGTTGTTTTCGATGTTAGGACTTTCAAATGGACGATCAAATTCGTTAGACTTAATCTAGAATATTTAAAATATTTAGAAAATAATTTTTATGATTTTTCGATATTATTTACCTAATAATCGAAAGAGCTCAAAATCAACGGCTGAAAATAAAACTCAAAAAATGTGATGATATGATACTAAAATTTTAGATCAAAAATATTGATATTGTTTTATATTGTATAAAAAATTTTCTATCAAAATTTTATATAATTTGAATATTTTTATGCCGTTAAACTTGCAAACGGCTCACCACAATCATTAAACTTGTTGATTTTGAGCTCATTTGATTAGTAGGCAAATTGTAGGTTTTTGGATCCCCAAAGATCTAAAAGCTCTCATCCGCACTTTCCAATAAGCATAATTAGTCCCATAAAAAAGAGGAGGTCTATAAATATTACCACTTTCACCCGACATGATAGATAAACCTAAAACCCGCTCTGATACCAATTGTAGGTTTTTGGATCCCCAAAGATCTAAATAGGTACTATCAAACAACTAGAGGGGGGGGTGAATAGGTGTAATACTTATAAAACCAATCTCAGTGCAAAATAAAAACCAATGCGGAAAATAAAAATAGCACACCGAGATTTACGTGGAAACTCCAATCCAGGAGAAAAACCACGGGACCAACACGCAATAACAATCCACTAAGAATAGAAGAATAACAAGGTGATTACCGACTCCACGGACTCCAACCCCTCCTTCAGCTTATTCGGATCTTGCGCTCACCGAACACGCAATAACAATCCACCAAGAAAAGAAGAATAACAAGGTGATTACCGGATCCACGGACTCAACCCCTCCTTCAACTTCTTAGGACCTTGCGCTCCACTGATTGCACGTCCACTGCACACGTTCGAATCCACGAACGCCACTCGAATCCACGAGCACACGTTTCGAATCCACGAAACGCCTTCAACACACCGAATCCACGGTACTACGTCGAATCCACGACGCAATTCAGCCGATAAGAATATTGGCTTCGATGGTGATCCTTTGCTTAGATTATCATTGAGGAACCGTAGAAGGAATCTCTAAGCAAAGACTAGATCAATTCGACAAAAGATAGATCTTGGAAGAACCGTCGAATTGACCTAAAAGAGGCGAAAGAGAAGAACGGTAAAAACCAGCCTCTAGGGTTGCTCTCGAGTGTTTCTGAATTGATCGGTAAGTATCGAGAAACCCTAAGTGTCTATTTATAACCCTTGGAAAAAAATAAAAGTCGGTTTAGAGATTTTATCCCGAGAAGGCATTGTGTACCGGTACCAAATAACGTGTTCCGGTACGCAATGATGCAAAACACAGATTTTTCTATTGTGTTCCGGTACGCGAGTTAGTGTTCCGGTACGCAATGCAAATTACAGAAAATTCTGTGTCGGGTTTGAGGAACTCAAAGTGTGGTTCCGGTACTCAATGTAAAAACTGATTTTTCCAAGATAAGCTTTATCCAAAACAAACCTAGTACCGGAATCCAAACTTAAAATAGGTTGTAAGTTAAAACCAAGTTCCTAAAACCAAGTCTAAACCGGGTTTCAATCATTTCCAGATTCCAATGATTATAAATGAACTTAAATCACCATGGTTTAATTAACCATACCTGAGTGTTATCTTGAGCTCATGTTGAATCTTCAATGAGTCTTCGAAAACTGATTTGACAATTTGATCCCTTTAAAACTCCGACTCAACTTACGAAATATGCCAACACAAAAAGCCGTAACAATCTCCCCCTTTGGCAATTTCATGACAAAACCCAAAAGTACATAAAATCGCTCAAGTCACTCATCTTAAACCAAAAAATCGAAACTCAATATTATCACCAAAATATTGATTTTCTTTGCGTGAAAGATCCAATAAATACAAATTACATTTGAACCAAACAGTCCTAGAACATACTCTATGACTTAGGACTTGGAGTCTTAAAGTGATGTAATTCCTGCAAAACAATGTCGGGTTATGTATAATTGGATCTAAATAGGGGAAAAAACACCTAGAGGGGGGTGAATAGGTGTAAACACTAAACACTCAAAAATCTTTGCGATATAAAACCCAATGCGGAAAAATAAATAACACGCAGAGATTTTTACGTGGAAAACTCCAAACCGGAGTAAAAAACCACGGGACCGATAACACGGTGAAATCCACTAGAATTAAACACGTACAAGGTGATATACCGTACTCACAGACGACTCAACCTTTTCCATACGCTCCTAGTTGATCTTCTCCGCTCGCTCCACGACGCTTCTCGAATCCACGATGTGCGTCCAACGCCGAATCCACAGCGTCCAACGTCGAGTCCACGACGTCCGACCGAATCCACGGTCTTCACCCAGTAGCACGCTTCGAATCCACGAACGTACCTCGCTCCGAATCCACGAGAGCGGTAGCACCTTGAATCCACAAGGCCACGCGAGTCCACACGCCGATTTTGGGGTAAATCGTTGTTTTTGGGTGGTGATGATCCGCCGAATACTTAGATTAGAAATAGATCGGAAATACCATCTAAGTATTCATTGATTTGATTCAACTCAAAATGTGAGTATGAAAACCTAGAATCAAATCAATCAATATAGATGAAGAAATATAAGATAGAATCTATGATTTCCTTTCTTCTCTATATGTGGATCTTAGGCCGTATAAAAGATGACGACTCCTTTTTCTATTATGTGGATTAGCCCTAGAAAAAGAATCATAGGGTCTATTTATAGGTTAGAAACCCTTGGAAAAAGATAAGGATCAAAAACTATCCTTTTCTGGAATTTTTACATGACGACGATCCGGATCGGAGATCGGCGATCCGGATTGCAGTAGCGAGAAAAACATATTCCAGAAAAATGAAGGTTCGGGATCCGGATCGAAGTGCTTGATCCGGATCGTTCATACAGTTCACCAAACAACAACGTTCGGGATCCGGATTGCAGTAGCCTGATCCGGATCGCTCAAATAAAATGATAAACCCAGTGTTCGGGATCCGGATCAAGGGAAGCTACGATCCGGATTGAACTGATGTATGAACGAACCACCTTCGGGATCCGGATTGCAAAGCCCGATCCGGATCCTGAACATGTCCCATGTCCAGTTTTTGATAATTAAGCAATTACAAGTTCATCCAAGTGTTTCTACACTATAAGAAGTATTCGGATCACCAAAGATATTAAGTTCAACATACCTGATCCTTTTGAATTCTTCTTTCTTGAGATTGAGTTATATGATCCAACCTTCTTTACCTTCAATCTTCAAGACTTAACCGAATTCACGAAATACGCCAATTTAAATTCCGTAACAATCTCCCCCTTTAGCGGTTTCGTGACAAAACATAGATCCACTCAAGAAAATTCAAAAAGATATTTTTGTTGCTATCACCATACAACAAAAATTTACAATGGAGATCCAAAATAAAATACATGAGTTAAACTCCTAAAACAGACTCTAAACTTAGACATCTGTACTCTCTGCAAAAGAAATCATTCTTGACAAAAGAAATCGTTAGATACCTCAAGAATTTTATATCATTCAAAAACCACATACAGAGATGAAGTTTATACTCATTTATACTTACCATGACATTTATACATTCAGATATGTAAATTGATCATAGTTAAAACACCAACATATCTTCTATGCAATCAAAATCCAAATGTCATGTTAGTGAACATCAACTTGTTAGTTATATTACATGCCCAAATAGTTAGTCGAATAGTTAGTCGAGGCATGCATTCAAACACAAATGAAAACCGAAAGTTGAAGTTCTACTTACCAAGTTCTACTTACCTCTATAGTTTCAAGTTTCTTTCTCACACACATTGTATCTTTGTTGATCTCTCTCTCCCCCTTTTTGTCACAAAAGTTTAGCCAAAAATTACCAAAATGGAGAGAATGGTTAACAGTTCAAGTTTGAGAACTAAAAACTAAAAACTAAAAACTAAAACGTAAAACCTGCACAAAAGAAAGTTAAAAATCTGAAGTTCCTGCACAAGAGAATTATTAGAAAACAGCACAAGTCAATCATCTGAGGCAGAGTCTTCAGAGCTCGTGCAGCCCAGCTTTTTCAAAATTCCTTTAAGCATTCCCGAAATCGTAGAACACTCTTGTTTCATCTGATGTATGTCCTTGGACATCTTTCTAAGTTCTAGAGTCATTTTATCTTGTTCTTGTTTGATGGAAGACTCTAAGTTTGCCTTTTGGTCAATTCTTCTGGAAGTTGAAGAACGTTGTGTGATGACTGACGGAGCAGTCTGACCTTCATTCCGAGGAGATCTTCTTGGCAGAGAATGTGAATTGTCAAGAGGTTCATTGCTTGGCACATTCTTTTTCCTTGCTTGCTGCTTAAGTATTGAGGAAGACTTCAGTAGCCTCTTGTTCTTTAGGTAAACCTTATTTTCTTCATCAATACCTTGTTGTACTTCGGTAAGAAATGTATCCCAATCTTCTTCGTCTTCAGATTCATTTTCAGTTTGAGGGATATTCTTTGTTTCATCTTGACATGGTTCATTTATTTCAATACATCGAGCTCGTCCAAGCCGTCGAGCAAGTCTTTTTCTTTTTGTCTTCCCAGAAGTTTCTTCCATTGGAGCTTTCCCCTTTTCAGCAGCAGTAGGCGGAGCCTTCGATGTCTCCGCAGTCGCTTTTCCCTTTGAAGCAGTGGGAACAGTTGTTGCTTCAACTTACAACTCATCCCAATCGATCGATTCCGTCTCAGATTCTGTATCGGAGTCATCTTTTGCTTTCTTCGCTTTCTTAGCCCTCTTGGGCTTGACAGTGTCTCTCGTATGTACCATAGCAGCCAGAAGAAGAATGATCCACGTGATCACCATTGCTATTGGTTTCTTGTGAGAAAAAAAACTGTGAGCAACACCTCAAGAACACGAAAAAATTGTTAATTTTCAAAAATTAGAAAAATTGTACCCAAACAATCATTATCGTGTAGAGAGACTAAGAATCAAATTAGTTTTGCAAAAAGAATTTTAAAAATAGATCAATCGCATGATTTTCGAAAATTCTCATTATATGCCCTAAAACCGAAATTTTTGAAATCGAAGGCCAAAAATCCGTTTATCTTGAGAATACCTAGCATATAATCAAAACTAATCTACCCAGAGTTCTTATTTCAAAAGAAATTTGATCAAAAACCATCCACAAACGAAATAGATACAAGAATTTCATCACGTTTTGAGGAGGAATAAGAAAAACTGAGAAAAATCGAGATTTTGATCAATAAAACTTACTTGGAATCGAAGAACTTGAGTTTGAAAGCTTCCAAGATGGATGAATTCTAGAGAGAGAAGCTCTGGAAACTTTGGAACAAAAGATTGGAGTAAAAGAAATCAAAACCTTTTTGTTCTATATAAAACCCTAGCCGCGATCCGGATCAGTTCGTGATTACGATCCGGATCGGCTACCCGCAGAGAAAAACTGCGTTCGGGATCCGGATCGACAGGTCCAATCCGGATCGGCTCCAACTTTTTCTTTAGAAAATTTCAGAGAAATTCTAGAAAAACCAGAAAAAGATTGTAAGCACTTTTGTGTATCAACTTTAAATGAAAATCATCGTTTCATACAACAAGAAATAGATTATACCAAATCTATCAATAACATCCAACAAATGAAACGAAAATTTATAAAAATTAAATCCCTTAAAGTTGAACAACTTCAATTACATCTAACTTGATCTTATGAGTAATGCCTTTATCAAATCATCAATTCGGTAAAAAAAATGAAATACTGTCACGCCCCGAGTTCAAAAACCAGAGAATAAATTTTATTTTATTTTTTTATCAGAGTTGCAAAAACAGTCAGGGCAATGACAGACCGCCACATATATAGAAGAGTCCCAATCCCCTTTGGAATTGAGCCTTTTCTATATATGCACGGCTAGCTTGGCAACAACATCAGAGTACTAACTACGTACAACTACAAGCAAAAGTTACAATTAACTTTACAATTATTTACATCTGAATTACAACTCTTTCCTTTAACATCAAATAATACATGAACTTTCGGCTGTCCAGGGTCAACATCTAACACGGAATCTCACCAACACGTCCCGACATCCCAGCACCCGCTCGGCCTGAAAAACAGTCACCCGAGGGTGTGAGATACACCGGAGTGTATCCCAGTGGGCACGACGAGCCGAGAAATAGCAGATCGTACCTACTGGTATACAATACTAGAGGATAGTAATAATCAGGGGTTAGAATAATCAGATAGGCAATCATGAAGATCAACAGATATATAATCACAGTTAGGATATGCAGATATATAACTGGTGCTGTAAAGAAAGCAAAACTTATAATCTGGGTACAAGCATAGGAGATACTTTTAGCAGAATTTAAAATAGGACAAACATGTATCAGGATAATCAACGCATCAAGGAGTAGGACAATCAGCAAGATAACAATGAAACTATAATCAAAGGCATCACAAAGAATCATATACAGGCACTACAACAAAATAGGCTTTTAGTGGCAATTTAATAGCGACAATTATAAAATGGCCGCTATTAACTAATATCTAATTATACTTTAGCGGCAATTATTTTAATTTTATTTTTTTACCGACTAATAATTTTATGTTAAATATGGCAGTGTTTGGTTATTTTTTGAAAAATAATTTTGGACAAAAAAAAAGCTCAATAGAGCATTTAAAAAGTAATTTTAATTTTTAAAATTAAAATTTAAAATTTTTAAATTTTAAATTTTAAATTTAAAATTTAAACTTTAAAATTATATATTTAAAATTTAAAATTTAAAATTTAAACTTTAAAATTATATATTTTAATTTTCAAATTATAATTTTTAAAATTTTAAAATTTAAATTTTAAATTTTTTAATTTTAAATTTTAAATTTTCAGCCCTAAACCCAACCTAAACCCAACCCTGGCTTCCCTATTGATACCCACGCGAACGGCCTCTTTTCCCGAGCTCGAGCTTGAGCTCTCCGAGCTCTGCCCTTTATCTCCATCCTCTCCGTCTCTGATCTCGAGCTCTTCCCCTCTCCTTCACCTCTACTCACCCCCCTCTCCTTCACTTCTATTCACCTCTACTCGAGCTCTCCGCGTCCTCTCCAAGCTCCGATCCCATTCCCAACATCCAAGACACAGCGATCAGATCCGCGACCTCGGCGGTGCAGCTTGTCAATTTGGTGCTCCGATCCATTGGTAAGATCTCTCAATCTCAAATTCTTAGTTTCGTCCTTGAATAGATTTTGTTTTTTTTCTGATCTCATTTGGTTTTGCTATGAATTTATAATTATGGTTCGATATTTAGTGATTATTCTCCAAAATTTAAGGATAAAGAAGTCTCGGTGATTGAATTGTGGTGCAAATTTTTAGTATTAAATGCTACGCAGTAATTATATATAGTAGGTTATAATTTGCTCTTACTGTTAAAATTTGTTTTACAAATTTGTTAAAATCTAAACAGTAATTGTTTACCAAACTATGATTAGAGGTACCAATTTCATGCTCTCCTCAAAGTAAAATTTAGAACATTAGAATTTCAAATCCTTTCAGTTTTTTTTTTTCCTTTCTTGACAAAATTTTACAAGTAATTGCAAATAAAATGAAAGAAAATCTCTGTTGGAAGTATAATATTATTAGGTATGGATGTTGATATTTTACATGTAAAGGGTATTTCATGTAATTATTTTGATTAATCTATCTAAATTTTCAAACCAATTAAGCAAGTAAATTTTTTTTTTCTATTTTGATTTAAACTAGCCTATGCATTGCACTAACTAGCAATATGCGTGCCTAGTTATTATGGAAATAGGTTAACAGTAGGTTAACGTTGTTTTCATATTTTGATGAGATTCAAACAGAAAAAGCTTAAACGGGTGGAATTCAAATTAGGAAAGTGATTGCATGTGTAAAATATGGAGCCTAATGCAATACTTATGTACAATATGGGAATAACACAAGGACAATCTAGATCTAGTACAGTTATATCCAGATTTGGCGTTCTACACTTCATTTCCTGATTGTTCGGGTTTAGAAGAGTCCTAGTATGATTCAAAGTAGTCAGACTGTTAAAATTCGTAGAAAGGATAGCATTGGTTTGTTATTTACATGGTAGATTTTCTTCTGTATGAACAAATTTATTTGTTTTTTTAGCTGGACTTCACCCTACTCTGTTTTATCTAAATCTCACTTGGTATTCTCTTCTTCGTTTCTCCTTTTTAATTTCTTCCTTAATATTAAAATATTATGATATATTTATTTTTTGGCATAAGGCTCAAACTAAATGGGACTCCAATTGCATTGTTTGGTCTAATCTATAGTTTAAGCAAATTGAATCTTACTACCAACAAGCACCCAAAACAGCTGTTGGGATGAGCTACAAAGTTAAGATTTCCCTTCGCTCGCGGCATGATCTCCTTCGCCCACGTTAAGACTCGACATTAAGTCAGTGCTTAGAAGACTCGAAGAGATTGGAAGGTGAAGAGGACAATGCCGCTTTATTTTGTGGCGTAGATTAACTAACATTCTTTGCGAGCTTTGATCATGGGTTCTCTTTCGTGAAGGACATGGTGGAGCCATGTGTAAATGCCTTTAGTGCAATCAAGTGATATGGGCAAGGTTGGATTGTTTGGTTCATTTAAGTGGATTGCATCAATTCACATATTTTACTACTTCAAGAGTATATTTTTTGTAACACTAATATCTTGTACAACATAAATAAAATGGGTTCTGTTATGAGTTTGCTAAAATGTTTTCTTATATAAACCATTAATGTGTCAGTTAAAAGGTTTTGGTTGGGTTGATTCATGCATACGGTTCGAGTCATATATAGATTTGTCATAGCATTTCTTTGGTATGTTAGAGTGGTAAAAAGATGTGATTGAATAAAAATAGTATTAATAAAATTTGTAATATTATCTGATAATATTTGATTAGGTGGAAAACAAATTATTGAGGTAGCAGATGTTTATATACGAAGTAAAGATTTCCCTAAAACTATTGTGAGATACACCCAAAAATAAATATACAGATAGCATTGCTCCGTATTATATACAATCTCAATATAGTACAAAACTAATTAATATTCTTAACATGGCCAGCTTAGTTCCAAGCAATGATTTTTTTTATGTTTAATTGTGTGTGTGTGTGTGTGTGAGAGAGAGAGAGAGAGAGAGAGAGAGAGAGAGAGAGAGAGAGAGAGAGAGAGAGATTTTGCTCAAAATTGAAGTAATTGAGATGGCTAACCAGCAATGGGTACCAAACTCAAATCAAAATTTTCTTCATGCTTAACTTTGTCTTGGCTCCTATTATTGATTTTGTTCTTTTTGGCTCCTTTATTACTCCTAATTGTGATGGTATAGAGTTCATTTGGATCGGGACCTTATTTTGGTCTTGAATATTTTGGGGTCAATTTATGTCTTATATTAGTCAACTGGGATGCATTAGTTTGGCTTGGGTACATTTGGACTTAATGTTAGTAGAATTAGGATTTTTGGGTCTTTTTCACATATATGAAGTCCTAGGGCTGATTTAGTATTTAGGATTTTGTTGAGGAAAATTAGGAGTTTGAAGTTTACTTCATTATCTTCTTCTTTTGGTATGCATTTGTAATGCTGCTATTTCTAAGAATAATTGAAAATGCGTTTGTTTAATTTGATGGAATAGTAGAGAATAATGAAAAAAATAATGGTTGAATTTGATATTAAATATGATTAATATTTCACAATAAATTAGATATTTAATATTCTACTTAAATTTAATAAAACAATTTTTTTATAAATATTTAAATATAATTTATTATAATTTTTAAGTATAAATAATGTGCTTTAATATAGTACAGTTAATAATTTTAATAATAAAAATAATTTATTATAATATGTAATATATCATACTTTAATTCAATTTATAATCTTAATAAAGTTTGAAATTAAATCTTGGAATAGCAGTATTTCTCCAAAATGGTGAAATAATTAGTTTATCTTAAGCTATCCCGGGATAACCGGGAACAGCAAGGTTTGACTGGGATTTTTTTTTTCTGGTATCCGAGTCAAAATATATCTTGTTTGGCAGAATAGTAAGGATAACTTTCATTATCCCTGCTTTATCCCTAAACTAAACGGGGCCTAAGGGAAGTATTTGAATTTTACCTATTGTCATTGAATTAAGTAGGATATTTATGATCTTAAAAGGTTCTTAATAAGTTTCTTATTCACTTTTATGCTTCTTGGTTATTCTCCATGCAGTCCCCTATTTACTATACACAACGTACATAATGTATATATTTGAATATCGCAATTTTTATTTTTTTCAGGCCATTTTTAACTTGGATCTACCTTGTGACTGCCCCTCGTATGCACCTATCTAGTGCATATGCACAATTTACTATCATGGCTTCTTCTTTTTGATGTACAACTATCGAATTATTTTGCATGCGTATTAACTTGGATCTACCTTGTGACTGCCCCTCGTATGCACCTATCTAGTGCATATGCACAATTTACTATCCTGGCTTCTTCTTTTTGATGTACAACTATCGAATTATTTTGCATGCGTAAACATTGTTAATTATTTAAATAGAATAACTAAATTTGTAATAAGTGATTGAATGGGAAGTAGAAAGAAACAGAAATAACCTATTTTACTTTTCGAAAGTTGGATTTATTGCATTAGAAGTACTGGTTTACTTTCAGTTTTCATGCGGAGTTTATTAAACATAGCAATTCTGTGCAGCTAGATGGACGAGAAGTGCACAAATTTTTACTGCAGTGTCCAATGCAAAGGATATCAAACTGCTTTATAGCTTTTAAGATTTGAGGATTATGATAAAAATCTCACCAAATAAATGATCATAGAATGTGGTCTGGAAATTAGATGATGGAGACTAATTTTTCTAATGGTTTGAAGTATATGATATTTCATTTTAGGATATTTTGTTTTAGGATTTATAGTCTTTCTAATCATCTACTTTTTTTTTGCATATAGGCCTCTTTCTTGATTTTCCTTTTATCGGACATGGCAACTAACCCTTTGATATGGTTATTAGCCATTGTTCCAAAGAACTAGTAATCCTTATTCCATAAGAAATCTTAAGTAGGAATTAGTGTGCTGGTCTCATATAGGACACCCTTTCTTATGTATGTTGTAAATAAGCCATTCTTGTTACTCTGAGCTTTAGATAGAGAAATCTGACTCTTATACATAGGGAGATTTTCAGTGCTCTTTTTTTGCATCCTTTTTCATAATATAGAAAACTGTACATCAGCATATTGTTTCATGTTTATTTTTATTTTGATCTTTGCGGGAGCTATCATCTACAATTGCATCTTATATACATGTCATCAGTTATAATGTCCTTTTACTATAATACTATTTCTGATATCTTTTGATAATTATATCTCGTTCTTTTGCAAGTTTAGTCCATTTTGGTTGTATAGAAGTAGAGCCTTATTATTATACATTGGTATGTAATACTGTATAGTGCTATTTTTCTCAATTAAACTATCCTATTGTGCTGGCCATTAAAATCCTCAACATAACTTTTTGTGAACCTTTTATACTATTTAAATGGTTTATTCTATTGCCTTTCTTTTTCACTCTTCACTATTTGTTACTTTTCTTTTGACCTCAAGTTGCTCATAGTAATTTCTTGTGAAGAACTTCAATATAGCCTACTGAGATAGATGTATATTACTTTTACCTTTTGGGTGTTAGCTCCACTGTTTGATCTCCTAAGTTGTTCACACGATTTGTAATCTATGTCGATTTTCTATGGCACTAAGGAAATACTAAGCTATTTACTAATGCATTTATTTGGTATTTTGCAAGGTTTTGCTTGATTTTTACCAGGACAATTACTTAGGAAGTTTACGACCAAATTGGTCGTATTAAGAGTATACAAGAAATTTTCCTGTTGAACTTATTTTTAGTAAAGTGCTATTGAACAGGATATGTGAAACTTCCATCGGATGATTATGGAACATTCTATATGCTAATGCTAACTCCGTTAGTCAGTTTTGTAACACAAATGGTTTACAAATGGTTCTCTTCTAAATGCTCTGAAACATGCTACATTTTAAATCTTTATTTCTCTGTCTGTTTATTGTAAGATGCTAGCTTAAAATTGAAGAATTGGGGTTGATCATGGATAATATTGAAGTTCATTTGTCAACACCAGGGTAACAAACAACCCATCCACATTAAAGATGCTTTTATGAGCCCATCTTGCATCTTATCATCTCCATCTGATATTATCAGTCTTTTAGTTCGATTTTTGTAGTACATGATGGCTAATATAAGTTTGAGACAAGTACAGTGGTTTTTTCTTAAATTATGGCCCTTGTTTTGGCTCTGTTATATGCTATTTTTTAAATTCCAATCCGGTGGTGTCTTTTACAATCCGTACCTATACACCTTGCTAGTTGGATAATGTTTTCACATCCTTTGTAGTATAAACAGATTACCTAGCATACTGCAGCCTCTTAAATACTAAATATATATACTCTACCTAGGATTGTTGATGCTGAAGAGAACCTTGGTGAAAGTGAAGTACGTGAAGCTCATCTGGGTAAGACCTTGTTCGTCATTAGGATTGAAGACAAGGTATAACTCTTTTTCACTTTCTAGCTTCCTATCGATGTTTTCTGATCACAAATTGCTTATGTGAACATAACTGGTATGCTTTATTGCCTCCAAATCCAGAAAAAAGCTTTAGAACAGCTCAAGGTTACTGAAGGGAAAACAGTCGTTGTAGGTCAAAAGATGGACCTAGTTTTCTACACATTACAGCTTGGCTTTTTCTACATGGATTTCGGTCTCATTACCAAGTCTATTGAAAAGGCTAAGAAGTATGTTTACAGTTTGTTAATAGGTTGTATAAATTCATCTGCAGTATATTATGATTGTGTGGCCTGATTCCGTAACAGATATTCCGAAAGGAGCCATTCTTTTATGGCCATGACAATTATGACCAGTTGGTGAAAATAGCTAAGGTATATGTCTACTTTTTTCTTTCCATATGGTAATTATGATTGGTGTTATGTCCATGTTGTTCTTTTTATTTCCTTTTCTGAATTAGCATGCATTATGCTTATTTTCCTCACTATAGACCTATTAACGGGACTAATGCATGTGCCAAAGTAGTTCCCATGTGTGACACACTTGCATTTATTTGGACTTTCCGATTATCCGAAGTGAAGGAAGCTGACAGGAACGATCATATGAAACACTTATTAGTTTGGTTAGTTGAATGCTTAAGTTTTTGAATGCGTGAAGTTTGAAGGTCAAGGATCCGAGTGAAACTTATGAATAGTTCAAGGACCTACAGTGCAACTTACCCTTGGTTGCAGTATTTTGCTTATTTGTAGGTTATCTGATAAAGCTAATGAAACAGAATTACTTTTTGATCTTGCATCGAAACTTATACGCTTGATTTACAATTCTAGTAGTGAAGTGATGATTTGCAATGAAACCTTTGGCTGATTTTGTTTTTTTGGCTGTTTTGCACTGATAATTAGTTGTTTAATGACCTTGATGGCTGATAAAATGTAGTCAACCACGGCTGAATGATTGAATGTGGATTATTTACTGGTCCTCATAAAAATATTTCAAGCAAAAAATTTATCACCATTGGGTTTAGGATACTGGTCCTCAAATAATATTTAGCTAAGAAAAGAGAGGGATACGCCTTTGTACTTGTGACTCTTATATTTGATAATTGATAATGATATTATCTTTTAAAAGCACTAAAAGGACAATTCCTCTCTAAATGGTATTCTGGTACTCACCAAATTTCTCTATTTCATATCTTTTCAGTGTCAACAAAGCCGTCGAAATCAAAAAAGGAAAGCAACAAGAAACTTCGGATAGGAAGAGCTCCTTCGATTTTGTAAGCTAAAAAGTTCTTCTTTTGTGTAGTTCAATTTGCATCTTACTATTTTATCTTCTACTTAAAGAGATTTTGATGGATTTTAGGTTAAGCCTTGTGAGAATGGAGGTCACCCTCAGCAAGAGACCAGGTTTTTAATGCCATCAAAGTCATTTCCAGTATCTTTCCAATTTTCACTATTAGAGCACAAATTTAACTGGCCACTTTTGTGGAAACAGTTCTTTGGTTGATAGTATTAACTCATCTACGTCGAATGATAATGAGAGTAAAGAAGAAGTTCCTTCATTTGAGTTCCTGTCCAACCTTCATTAAATGAGAAGGCTATCCCAGGTACTTAAATTGCAAATTTCTGGAGCTTATATGATCTTCTCTCAATTTTGCCCTTTCATTGTCCAATTATTAGTACAATTTCCTCCAAATTATTATTAATTTATGTTAAGACTTATTTGCAGATAACGTATCCTTGACACCCAAAACACGAAAGGCTTCGACAAAACGAGTAGCACCCCCTAGTGAAAAACCACTTGTTGAAGCTTGCATGAATCAGAAGCTTGAAATGCTTCTGATTTATTTCATTTAGGTTTTATTTTTAATGTAATTTTTAATTGACAATTATATTTTTACTGTGCAAATTCTTATTTGGCTAAATATTTGGCTTCTTTTATTTGACAATTGTTGAATGTAATCAAATTTAAAATTGTTTGCATGAGTAATTTATTTTTAAATGTCAATTTAAAGAATCTCAAAATAATTGCCGCTATAGATCCTATTTACTAGTTATTTAATATGTTTTAGTGGCAATTATAGATAATTATAGCGGCATTTATAATAGTTACTATTATATATTATTTAGCTGCATTTGTTTAGGCTTTTACCAACTGTCGAAACAAATGCCGCCATAACTTTTAGCGACCCTGCCAATAGCGGCGATTATTATAATTGCCGTTAAACTATTTAGCGGCAATTATATCGCCGAGAAAGTAAAAATAATTGCCGCTAAAAGCCAGTTTTGTTGTAGTGAGGTAGATAACTAGAAGCCAGATCAAAGAATCAAGGAGGCATGTTAAAGCAACTTAAACAACACATGCATCAAATAAATGAAAACACAAAGACCCATCACAAGCTACCATATTGGCCTTCACAAGACCTCAGGCAAGGCTGCCCACTTGGCACCACCTGGTTGACATTCCCTTCACAAGGGTCACGGGTTGCCACAGCTACCCACTTTACCGGTAAAGTACACCGCTACGGGGGATCAGCCCGCTAGTGTAACTGAAGAACAACGGTGCGGGCGATCATAATGCAAATGCTCAAGCTCTCGGTCCACTGACCGGTAATCGGCAACAAGCCGGGAAATCCCCACTGGGATGCAAGGGCAAAATCAACTGAATCTCAACTCATATGCAAGACCAAGGCAAATCTCAACTCAGCATAAGCTCAACCGAAAAACTCAACTCAATCATGCAGACCAACCAAATGATACAAAACTTAAACATATATTTTAAGAAACTGTTTTGAAAAGTCCAAACCCCGAAGAGCATTGCCCTCGTCCTATCAAACAAGAACAGACTCAGGCGACACTACGAAGCTTGGGTTTTAGGTCTAAACCTCGCAGAGCAGTGCCTTTGTCCTATCAAACAAGAACAGACTCCGCGACCCTACGAAGTTCGGTAAAACATCAGTTAAATAAATCTATGTGTTCAGCAGTGTATCATTTGATCAGCAGGACAAGCAAGCTCACCAATCCAACTGGAAATGTTCCAAGATAAGATATAAATACCAGAGGTACAATGAATAATCATGTAAGGCAGAATAGAACTGATAACAGGCGTAGCTCAACATCTAACAACCAATCAGACAGACTAACCCCTTATGCAACTAAACACATGTTTTTAAGAAAACCTTTGAAACAATAGGTTTTTGGGTCCCAAACCTCGTAGAGTGTTGCCCTTGTCCTATCAAACAAGAACAGACTCAGGCTACCCTACAAGGCTTGGTAAAATCATTTATTTTAGAAGATCATGTATTTAGCAGCATAACAGGCGAACAACAAGGAAGCATGCTCAACTATCAGATGACCAAAGAAACTGTTGGGTTATATGTATAAGGACCTAAATAGTACTATCAAACAACTAGATGGGGGGGTGAATAGGTGTAATACTTAAAAACTCAATCTCAGTGCAAAATAAAAACAATGCGAAAATAAAAATAGCACACCGAGATATACGTGGAAACTCCAATCCAGGAGAAAAACACGGGACCAACACGCAATAACAATCCACTAATAGAGAATAACAAGGTGATTACCGACTCCATGGACTCAACCCCTCCTTCAGCTTCTTCGGACCTTGCGCTGAACGGTTGGATGTCCACGCAATAACAATCCTCTAAGAAAAGAAGAATACAAGGTGTCAACCCCTCCTTCAATTTCTTCGGACCTCGCGCTCCACCGATTGCACGTCCACTGCACACGTTCGAATCCACGAACGCCACTCGAATCCACGAGCACACGTTTCGAATCCACGAAACGCCTTCAACACATCGAATCCACGATGTCACGTCGAATCCACGACGCAAATAGCCGATATAGAATATAGGCTTCGATGGTGATCCTTTGCTTAGATTATCATGAAGGAACCGTAGAAGAAATCTCTAAGCAAAGACTAGATCAATTCGACGAAAGATAGATCATGGAAGAACCGTCGAATTGACCTAATAGAGGCGAAAGAGAAGAACGGTAAAAACCAGCCTCTAGTTGCTCACGAGTGTTTCTGAATTGATTCGTATTGGTCACCCTCGTTTAGAAACCCTAAGTATCTATTTATAACCCTTGGAAAAAGATAAAGTCGGTTTAAAATTTATCCCGATGGGGCATTGTGTACGGTACCACGCCGAGTTCGTGTTTCCGGTACGCAGTGCAATTTACAGAAAATTCTGTGTCGGGTAGAGGAACTTCAAGTGTGGTTCCGGTACGTAATGTAAAAACTGATTTTTCCAAGATAAGCTTTATCCAAATCAAACCAAGTACCGGAACCAAACTTAAAATAGATTGTAAGTTAAATCCAAGTTCCTAAAACCAAGTCTAAACCGGTTTTCACTAAGTTCCTGATTCCATGGTTATAAATGAACTTAAACCACCATGGTTTAATTAACCATACCTGAGTGTTATCTTGAGCTCATGTTGAATCTTCAATGAGTCTTCGAAAGCCGATTTGACAATTTGTTCCCTTTAAGACTCCGACTCAAACTCACGAAATGTGCCAACACAAAATGCCGTAACAATCTCCCCCTTTGGCAATTTCGTGACAAAACCCAAAATACATAAAGTCGCTCAAGTCACTCATCTTAAACCAAAAAGATGAAACTCAATGTTATCACCAAAACATTGATTTTCTTTGCGTGAAAGATCCAATAAATACAAAATACATTTGAACCAAACAGTCCTAGAACATACTCTATGACTTAGGACTTGGAGTCTTAAAGCTGTAATTCCTGCAAAACAAAACTCCAACAAAATCAAACGTTAGTCGTTAGAAGTTAAAATCCTACATTTGATTCGTCTTCCATTTGGTTCTTTTGTTTTTTCCAGCTTTTGTTTTGTGGCTCTTTCAATCTGTCTTTATCTCCCCCTATCTTGAGCATCCAAGAGCATCATGTTCTCCCCCTGTCTTGAGCATCTATATTCTCCCTTTGTGATGCAATCATTATTTTCTGTCTCCCCCTTTTTATGATATGTCCATCATTTTCGTTATTTCCGTTCTCCCCCCCTTTTTGTCACAAATTGTCAAACAGTTAAGATAAACAAAAAGTAAAAATACTAGGAGGATATGTTCTTAGTACAAGACGATTAGAGTTCTTGTTCATCACAACGTGAAAGGAAACTGAAAACCAAAAACAACAAGGAAAAGAGATCACTCATCCTCATTTGAATCATCATCATCATCATCATGTGATGTTGGTCCATGCGATGTACTCGGTGCAGTTGCTCCAGCCACATCATCATGTTTGCACCCCAAGGATATCGAAGATTTTCTTTAAACCATCCTCAAGTTTCTTGAAGCCTTGCTCCATCCTTTGCTCCATCCTTTGCTTTAATGAACGAACATCCCGATGCAAGGTTTGAAGAGTTATGACCTCATCTGGTTCAGGAGATTCTTGACGAGGTGGTGCACTCACTGTCGCTTCACTTGCATAGGCTTTTGTATGCCCAAAAGTCTTCAAAGTGCTGATTGACTTGGCTAAAGTGATTCCATCAATTGCCCCCAAGCCATAATCATATTTGGCACAAGAAATGTCAACTCCGTGATCTTCCAGATACTAGTAATCAAGATTGGATACGGTAGAAGGTCACGTTGCCTTGATCCTTCAATGACATGTACCATTTGCTGCCAAATGAGAAATGGAATGTTTGTGTTAATTCCATTTGCACTTTCCGGTGACCGAGGAAAAAGAGAAGTAACAATCGATCCCATCGATCCTTTTGGTCCCCAGTGTGGCAATAGGTTGTAGCATACAATTAAGGACAAAATGTATACTCTGGTTTTAGGTCCTTTGATTCAACATATGATCTGTTCGTGCGCGTCCCTGTCTTGCAAATAGAGTCCACAACCATATCCCAATGGGTATCATGTTGGAAATTACCCTCATGTAATAAAGACCAGAAGTGTCAACAGCTAATCCAAGGTTTGCACCAATTACTACTGGAGTAATGTCAAACTTGACGTCTCTAACTGTTGTTTCAAAGACGAAAGCTCCGGTGTTCATGGTCTTTTTGAAGTATGTTACCCTCGCATGTAAACTCCCCTGATGATCTCCACACACAAAAGCCCATCTTAGGTTGAACTCTGCCAAGTGGCCGAATATGGCTTCGTTCCAAAAGCCTTGCAAAGTCTGGCACCTCACGACATAGCTCGTAAGTTCACGTGTCGCTCTCCAATGCATGTGCGGTTCGCAAATCTGGCACGGCGTTTTGCACTCACATGCGGTTCACTTTCATCACATTTGATCTCCGTTGAGAGCGCTCGCGTATTACCGGTCCACCGGTACTTCTACGCGGAGGAGAATCCGCACCCTTCTTTTTCCTTGAAGCCAAAGGTGCTTTCCCCTTTCCTTGAACTGATTCCTCTTCATATTCTGAGGAATGTTCAGAATCTGAGCTAGTTGAATCCTCGTTGCGTGATCGTTTGGTAGCCTTTTTCTTTCCAGAACCGCGACCACGTCCACTTCCATGGCCATCAAAACCACTAGTGCAAGAAGCCATGAAAATGCCATTTCCTACAAAGAACACAATGCACTATGATTTGATCGTATAGGAAGGCTTAAACATGTCCAAGAAACATTCTAAACATGTCACAATTGATGTTCATCATTTAAAAATCATTTACATTAAAAGCCCTAATTCTCAATTTCTTTTATGCTAAAACATATGAAAAGTTAGATTCAATCAAATAAGCATGGAAACATGAATCTATTAGATAGAAAGCAACCATATAGTTTCTAAACATGAATTAAGAGTGATTAAGCAAGAGATTTCATTTAGAGTAAGGATCAACTCAAAAATCCCAAAATAAAACATCAAAACCTAAAACTAGGGTTTTGAAAACAAAAGTAAGCAAGATTTATGAAGAAACTTACAAATCAAAGCAACAAATCACTTGATCTTGATGAAAAACCCTTAGAGATGTTTTAGAGAGAGAGGGAAAGGGTTTGAAGTGGGAGAGGATGAAATAAAACATGTAGTCTCGGATATAAGGAATCCCAGATCGCGTACCGGTACCAGAAGCCGCGTACCGTACGCAGTGTAAAAGCCGAAAAAAAATCGTTGGGATCCGGAATTGTCAGGCAGGGGGATCCGGATCCGCAATGTAGTTCCGGTACTAAAAATGTAGTACCGGTACCAAGTGAAAAACCAGAAAACATTACATTCGGGATCCGGATTGGATTTTCTAATCCGGATTGAATTTTCAGGTACTAAAAAGGAGGTACCGGAACAACAGCAGCCAAAAAGCAAAATTTCTTGAAACAAATCAAATTTTAGGAACTTTTCAATACCGATTTGTATTCCATCAAGAAATCATTTAAGTGCTTTAAAACAGTGAATTCACATAGATGTCATTCAATCCAAATTAATTTCACAAAATTAAAAAGATTTACTCCAAATCATGAAAATAAAGGTAAAACATTAAAAACCTTTTTCATGTTATAGTCATCAAACACAAGTCATCAAAAATATCTTGAGATCCAAAGTCTATCAAGATGTACGGATTTACGAAGATGACATACGGAGATTTGCCAAACTGACATCAATCTTGAC